>VCCN01005472.1:5858033-5868614 GCA_006491835.1 Architeuthis dux | reverse complement strand
CTTAAAATAATATTTTTATATTCATGCAGTTTTATAATTATGAGAGCATATAAATATAAATACATACACAGATTTATGGATGCATAAATATGTATATGAAACCACATACAGTGATTTATATATAAAACCATGTATATACCCTTGGGTACACCATCGGGGGTGGGGGGGGAAGAGAGAGAGTGTGAGAGAGTGGAGATTCATTACTAATAACACATAACAAGTGCATACAGGCATATAAAATGGCAATAAAAAACAGTACAATGTCATTTAACAATTGAAGCCATAGAAAATGTGGTTTTGTCTCTTGCAGCAATGTTTCTTCTAAGCATTCAAATAAATCATTTGAAAACTTCTTTTTTCCTTTCTCAGAAACACATATTAGAATATCTCAGTGGTTATAGCATTGACTATGGCCCACAAGCTCAGCAACTACCAATGCTTGACATGGTGCTTTCTATAATAACTTCCACTGAGAAATAAAGACAATTGGTCAGTGTATGTATTAATCACTGCTACCCACAACACTAGTTTATTGCTGGGTTTATGTTATTCATGTGTTCTTACATTTATATGTAGAATCACACAGAGAGCCATGGAAAGAACAATTCTGGAGATAACTCAAGGAGATAGAAAAGATCAACATGGATCAGAGAGAGGACTAGAGAGGATGTTATACAAATAATTAAGCAACACAAATGGAGATGGACTGGTTACCTAGCAAGAGATGATAATAGACGGAGAAAAAGACTAACCGATTGGTGCCCATGGGACAGTAAACAAAGTAGGAAGGACCAGGCAAAAGATGGAAGGATGAGATAGAAAAGTTTGCTGGTAAGACATGGCAGAGGTTAGCACAATTAAAGTTGTCATGGAAGGAGATGGGAAAGGCCTTTGTCCAGCAGAAGACATATAATGGCTGATGATGATGATGTATCTATCTATGTATGTATCTGGATTTTGCCCAGCCCTAACCGTTCATAGTAGAAACTTGCAATTTTGTACAAACACTCCTCTCAATCAGTAGGAAAAATGTTGTTTTTTTTGTAACCCCCCCCCCCATAATAGGTTTTTAGAGGGGTTTCAATATGCATGTTTATGCTAAATTGGTCACTAGTTTGTGCCCACTTTAAAAAAAGAATTCAGACCATTTTTAGTGATCACAGCCCAACAAAAGGCGAGAGAAGTAACTTATTCATTGATCACCACTTTTCCCAACTTTTTAATTGATCACCCCCAACATAGCATATATGGGTAGTGGTGATTCATAATTTCCCTCAGAATGCTAGTTTTCATTGTGGTTATTAAAAATGGAATAAGTAAAAATTGATTTTGAAATCATCATTAACCTTTGTTGCATACATGTTTGGAAATTCTCTCTTAATATTTAGATTAAGAAAATATAGAAATATAATTGGAAATATACAAAAGACAGACCTGTTTGCAGCAGAAAATCATCATTCCTAATTCTTTAGCTAAGATCAAATGATTGTATCTTTTGTATATTAAAGATTTTTAATGAAATTTAAGTCTAAAAGTGACTAAGGAAAAATAAAAAGGAAAATTCTTTTTTAAGAAACATCAAAGTTTATGCATATATAAGGAAAAAGAAATTTTAATTTTCAGCTTTCCACTGAAGAAAAAGAAAGAGAGAAAAATTTGCATTTGATTTCAAAATATTATTTTTGTGTGAGAAATGTTAAACAGAACGTATAACACTTTGCTGAAATCTATTTTTTCAAAATATGCTGACTTATTTGATCAAAAGAAATATGAAGCAGACATTTCAAGTGCCCAAAATACTTTTCTTTGCAAGTGAAAAAATTAGGTTTAACTGCATGTTCTTGCTGTTATAGTTTTTCTCAAAACATTCTATTTCATCATAAAGTCAGACAGTTCTAATTTCCTTGAGAAATATCATTTTTTTAATCAAATATATTCCACTATGTGATCATTTTTTTAGAATGCATTAGTTTTACTGTGCTAGGTATTTCTGAATACAGAACCAGATGATAACAAAATTGTACTGAACACAAGTCATATTTCTTTCTCTCTTTTTATGTACACATTGTGGCATCCTTGACTTTTGAGTAAAACCCCAATTCTGTTTGGGGATTGATTTTTGTGGATTAGAGTGAAGGAGAATTGCACAGGATCATTCTCAGCTAACGCCCCCCCCCCACACACACACTCTGTGTCCCACCATATCATGTCAGTGACTGGACAATGGGAAGATGATTATTGTTGGGATGATCTGTGGGAAGGTTAGACTAAAGTCTTTCACATCACACACACTCACAAAACATGTGACATACTCTTTAAATATGAAATGAACAAACCAAAAGACATTCAATCATGTGACTTTCACATATTATGTACAAAATAAAAGCACAATGGACTCATAAAGAATAACAAAGCTCTGTGTGTATGTGTGTAGATTCACACATACACATGTATATATGTATGTATGTATATGTATACATATATGTGTGTGCACATCTGAATATATAGATTGATGTATGCACTTCCATACACCTTGGTTCCCTTTCAAATGTTTTCCCATACATGAAAGACTAATAATAATGCCAATCTTTTACTTTTCATATTCTTGGACAGCTTTCCAAATGGTTGTATTTCAGTTATTATTATAGTTTCCCTCAAAGTAAAGTGCTTTTGGCAAGCTCTACTGCTATAATAATATTAACTTGTAGATTAGGCCATTTTTTATGTTAGCTAATATCAAAAACAGACAAGTTTCACCTATGGTATTGCTTCAATTATGCATTCATACACACACACTCGCACACACGCACATACACACATATATACATATATTAGAAACCGTCAACCAAAATTGTCACAAAAACTGTCAACATAGGTTTCTTCAGTTTTTAAGTTGGTCTGACTGGCTGGCTATGTACGTAAGTATCACGCATACATGCTGTACCAATGGAGCTAGAAGGCTAAAAGATTTTAACATTTACTCCTTATTATGTCTAGAAGAAACATTTTTTTTAGGTTTTTAGTGGGTGTGTTCAATTTGCAATGTAAGTTTATGCTAAATTGATTCCTTAGTTTGTGTCCAGCAGCATTCATGCTTGTTTTTTGAAAATTTGCACTTTCTGTGTGTGTGTGCGCACATGTGCATATACACCCACAAATAAGGTCATATCAATGTTCCCTGTTTAAAAATGTATAAATATACATATAAGAATCCTTACAGTATGGTATGTATGTGATATGACAAACACAATATATAAATTAAAATGCACACATATTAATTTAATACACACATACATGCATGTATTGAATCTTCCCAAATCTGTCCACAAGCCAAATACTTTCTCATGTATCAAAATGATATCATATTTACTGCTTAGGTTTTTGTTATACACAAATTTAGTTTATGTTTTGGACACTAACATTAATGATACAAGCTTAAGCCGTGAAATACAGAGAAATTCCTCATCCAGACACTGTATCTTAGCCAATAACTTGTCCCAATTCAACGTATAGATACATGGTATCAGTGGATCAGATTTCAGTACATATATTTGAATGTTGTCATCATATCAGCATTGATATAAAAAAAATGAAAAATAGCGTCAATAGAAAAAACAAGATGGAAACTTAAATTTAAAAAAGACTTTTGGTTATAATTAACATTGACATTAATTTTGATTGACTGGCCTCCAGAGAAACAAACAATTTTATGCTAAATAACCTTGGCAATTGCCTAACTTAATTCACCCCCTTTCCCTGATCTATCTTTCTTCTCATAAAAAGGAATAAGTAATACTTTGGATCTTTGTTTTAATGACAATGAAAATTATACTGATTTTAAGTGATTTCTATTTATGCAATACTTGGATACATACTGCCTCATTTATAAAGTAACTATATGATTTATAAACTTCAGGTAAGGAAACTCTAATAAAAAAAAAAATGTTTACAGGAATAGAAATAATTGGAAAAGGGATTCATTCCAAAACATACCTGTCTTGTTGAGAATGGCATCCACAGAACATTGTATTCAAAATAATCCTTCTCCAGCAAACACTGGCATAGATACAAACCTCTTAATGCTATTATAAACAGTGAAAACTAACTCCAGAGTTTAAAAAGGTGCAAAGTTTTGAATTCTTGTATTGACGTTTAATACCAAATATTAGACTTCATATAACTGATCTAATTTCACGTTCCACAGAGAAGATTATGTAAATAAAAGTGTCACAAGGTTACAGTTGATAAAAAAAAAACAAAAACAGTTCAGTAAATTAATATTTGTGGCAGTTGGTTGTGAGCATCATTTTCTTTTGTATAGATAGATTTTCTTACTTTTAAACAAGAGCAGTAATAGAGTGTTTCCTTTTTGAGGTTTGAGATCAAACAAAATTTGTTTTGAGTCAGAAATAAATATTGGTAGAAATAAGGAAATGCCTTGTTGATATGAGACGATGGTGATGTAGTTCACTAACAGTGGCTCTGTTTCGTCTGACAATAAACTGGGATTTTAACAGACCAAATTAAGTTGATGCAGGGACATATCTGTGACAGTTGGATGTGATTGGGAGCTTGGGAACACTGGAAAACAGCCACCAGTAACCTATGCAACATCTCTTACTTCATACCTCCCTACTCTTTAATTTGGATACAGTTTTTTTTGTTTTGTTTGTTTTTATATGTAGCTGTTCCTCTTTCAGCCTATATTCATTCAGTGGCTATCCACATCTCTCCCTCCATTACGTTCCAGTGCCATCAGGGTTGAGAATAAATTGAGACAGGGTAAACCAACAGATCTATGGTAAAACGGAGAAAGAAGGTCAATGGAGTTCAAGAAGAGAAAGGGAGTTCAAGAGAGAGAGAGAGAGAGAGAGAGAGAGAGAGAGAGAGAGAGAGAAATATGATGAGCTGGAATGTTCTGGAAGTATTCAAAAGAAATGCATCTTTGTGCATGTCTACTGGAAATTAAAAAATAATCTGAATGAAGCATTAAAGAATTTAGTAAATTCTAACTGAAGTTAGTTTGAACTCTTATTTCTGTCATGATTTATGATAGTTTTTCATACTTTTCAATCTATTACTAGCAGATGGCAGATGTTTGTTATCGTGGGGGCTAAAAACTTGTCTATAAGGGTAACTTGAGCCAGGATTAACAAGGTCTCTACAGGTCAATTTAAGGTCAAAACTACTTTTTAAGCTTCTATTTAAAGATGTATTTATTTCTAAAACAAATCAGTGGGAGTACCGATGGCCAAGTGGTTAAAAGCATGGAAAATGGAATCGGTGGACTAAGTTTTGTCGGTTTTAGAGGGGTGTTTCTATTTACAATGTAACTATAATGCTAAATGGACCCTTACTTTCCATTGTCACAAGAAACCGTAGATATGAATTTCTCTTTCTCTCAGTGCTTATACCTGTATGGCAGTATTTTCTTTTAAAAGAATCTGACCTTAACCCAACAATAAAACATGTTTTTCTTTCAATAAAAACCCTAACCCTACTCCTATCCCCCAACCCTAACCCAACAATAAAACATGTTTTTCTTTCAGTAAAAACCCTAACCCTACTCCTAAACCCCAACCCAAACACAACAATAAAACATGGGCACTATTTAAATCCGATGGTTCACTTTGACATGCAAACTACTAACATCAAAAGTTTTCTAAGGTTTTTGAAGGGGCTACGCAGGTGTGCCTGAGGGTGCAAGTAGGTCTGCGTGGGTCTGCCCGGAAGTGTGTGTAGGTATGACTTTGTGCCCCCCCCCTAATTTTATGAAATCTCTTTAAAATATTCTTTGCTTTCCTGTGTTGTATATTTTAAGTTTTTTTCCCCAGGCAATACTGTGTATCCCTGCTAGTAAAAGTATAAAACATTAAACAATGTATAATGTAAATAATGTATCTCTAATGTAAAGGATGCAAGTAATTCTGAAATACAAGGCAATTAATTATTATACACTGATTTATTCTTTCTCATCTTGGTTGTTATAGTCAGTGTTTCAGCCATTGTACCCTCCGGTCTTCTTCAGGTGCCTGTCATATTCAAACTGAAGCCACTGGGGTAGACTGTTCTCATTCTGCTGTCCATGTTATGAGATATCTGGTATTACTTAATCCTTCCGTTATTTTGTCTTTTTGTTAATTTGTCCTTGTGCGGCTGCTTCTGCTCGTTCTGCTGAAACAGAGTATATGGATTCCACTGACCCAGGGATTGAACTCAATGAACTCTTGGTGCAAAGGTCAACTTCCAAGCTTTCATGAGCAACAGATACTCAGCATTGGCTGAACTGACGCCAGGGAGGACAGATTTGTGGGAACAGCTTAAAGGTGCCATATCAATTGCTAGGAGATCTTTGGATTCAAGAAACCAATGAAAGAATCCTGGATCAGAGATAACACATGAAATTTAATAGCAGAAAAGAAAGATATAACGGCTCCTCTGATCAAGCAGCCTACTACCAAGATTACATTTGACAAGGACAGAGAAGTGTAGCAAAGTGCTCAGAGAAACAAAATTTAAGTAGGTATCATTTAATTACTGCACCAAAAATACATTTAGTTTTTATGGCAAGTTATACTTACAGACATAATTGGTAAACATTCTGTGTCAACACCTGTTTAATTCTTCTGTTAAATAAAGAAGATAGATGACAATTGGATGGAGCTGACATTTGGCATTCTTTTTAAATGATAGACATATTGGAATGACACTGAATAACTGAAAAGAAAAACAGGCTATTTTAATTGAATCTGATGAATAAACTATTATTATTGACCATAACAATATTGACATGTTATTCATGATAAACAGTTTGCGAACCCACATATTTTTCTCACCTCAATAGAAGGACTATTTATATTGGAACCATACTAAATTCTTTTTGAAATCATAAATGTATCTCCAATAATAATAATGCCGGGTAAGGTGTTAAATTATTTTAAATATATAATTAACCAATATAAGTAATTTTTATTGTTTAAATATTATCTGGATGATAATTAATTAATTAAATAATTTTTAAAAAAGATATTGGACCATTTTTTAATCATTTTTTAGTAAAAAGAATGGCAAGATTATACTGTTTACATATATAACTCTTTAACAACAAATATAATTACTCTTATTTAAAATTTGTGTAATTTAGATGATAATTTTTTTGAAGGCAGTTCATTTTCATGAGTGGCTTATGGTATTTAATATCAAATTGAATGTTTAACAGTTATATGTATTTACAACTCAATAAATAAATATATTTCTTTCGTAAATGTTTACTTAAATGGTTGATATAGCAACCAGTTTAAGCCCAGGCTTTTAGGGAAAAGGTATCCTCCGCAATATATTTGGCAATATCAGGTGACCTTTATTACCTAGGTTCTACAATAATTCATCATCAACAAGTGAGTGTGGGAAAAAGAAAAAAAAACCTGAGGCATGGGAGAAAAGTCCCTAAAATATAAAATGTGGCATGATATAAAGATAAATTGTGATCCAGGATAGGGTTTTCATACAAAGTAAATGACTAAGTGTATATTTGCTTCCCTTGTGTTTTATGGCTTGAATGTATTTTGTTTTCTGATTGATGTATTTGTGGTAAATTTACAATAATGTTTGTGGTCATTTCATCTCATATTCAAATACCTACTGAGTAACTCAGTTTTATTGATTTAAAAAAAAATATGCCACTCAACTCCAAAGTCTAAGAGGACCAAAGTCATTAATTCTTTTAAAGATGTACATTTTAAAATAAATAGAATTTAAATACCAATTACAGAATGCAGCCTGAGGAATGAAAGAGAGGAATTCTTGCAATCAGAAGCAAAGGATTGTAGATGTGTATCAAACTGAAACACCCAAAGTTACAACCCACAATCAAGCAAAGAATCACAGTTTGTATCATATGACAGAATCTAGAAATTTGAATAGTGTAGTGTTCAATTACCAAGCAGATATTGATGATACTACATGAATTTTTATAGATGTAATGGATTAAGTTTGTCCAAATTTTAACACTAAAAATTTCCATGTGAAACTCTAGGCCTGTGTGGCTTTGGAGAGAAAATAATATTTCAATTTATTGAAGATCCTTCTCAAGTACTGAATGACTGTATGGCTGGTAGCTCATCTGTTTCTAAGCAATTTTTAAAAAAAAGTGCATCTCTATAATTCAACCCTGCTAATAACTTCTTTCAAAACTTCAAAAGAAATATTTGAGACAGGATGTATATCTACATTCTGAATTCAAGTTCATCATCTTATAGATTCTTTATTTCCGTTGCCTAATGAACATCAAAGATTTCTCAAAATCTATTTCATGGGTTATGATCAAGAAGCAAATATTAATATGTAGTAATATCATTGGAATTACATTTACTACTGTCATGGAGCTCCAGCAAATATTTATTTCCTACGATATCCTAATAAGAAGTTTCAAAACTACTTTTGAGACCAAACCACAAGATTCATTCAATTACAAAGTCATCATAAAAGCTGATAGAAGAACTTTTGATCGACATGCAAAGCAGTTTAACGCCTCATTAGTTCCTGAAACTGCAATCTGAATGGCAGGCCAGCTACATTATAAGTGTGATACAGTTCAATAACTTTGAGATAATTCACTTAAAAGATTTGTGAAACTCATATGATTTCCTTCTGTACATTCTAATCCTTTGTTGTGGTCAGAATCATTATCATTTTTTTCCCAGATTAATTTCAATGAAAACTTCTATACTTTACAAATAAAGGCGAGACCAATGCACCTTTAGAATGTTGAGATCTATTTTACCAGTATTTGGTTGATATGTATGTGATAAATAAAAGTAAATCACTGTTATACTATTATCTACACTAGAAAAAGCTCAGGGTTGATTCATATATGAGATACAGTGATAGATGATGGAAAAATCAGTGATATTGAGAAACTTGTCTTTGGGCAAAACAGTGCACAAAATTGAATCAGATGTGCCTAGTCCCTGAAGATTCCAACTCCAGGGCAGCATTGTACTAAAGAAGAGGTTTGTGGCACAGTCTTTGGGATTGGGCAATTTTTGTAACTAGCCACACATACACTAGTGCGGCCCAAAATTAAACCCGACCTTGTGTCACATTTTCCCTCGTGGAGAAGCCAATAAATCCCAACATATATTAGGCACTATGGTAGGCTTTTAACAAAAGGTGAAATATTTGGTGATGTTACATTTATATTGTAAGATGATGTAAACAAGATTTGCCCCATACTCATATTAGAAACTAAAACTGTCAATATAGGTTTCTTCAGTTTTTAAGTTGGTCTGGCTGTATGTATGTATCACATGTACAGGCCACAACATTGGAGCTAGAGGGATGAAAATTTAAACATTTACTCCTTATTATGTCTAGAAAAAACATTTTTTTAAAATCCCCCCCTTAATAGGTTTTTAGTGTGGGGGTTTGCAATGTAAGTTATGCTAAATTGGTCCCTTAGTTTGTGTCCAGCATCATTCACGCTTGTTTTTTGAAAATTCAGACTTTTCTAATTGATCACCCCCAACATGGCATGCTGAGTAAGACAGTAAGGATTTAACAAAATATCAATTTCATATATGCCGTCATTTTGACAGCACAGGTACACTAGTAACAAAGATAAGTTTCAATGTTATCTACACATATAATAATTAGCAATCTGTGTTTGTTCTCTGTCACACTTAGGGATGCAACTGACATAGTAAAATGGAATTTTATGTTCTGATGACGCAATAGAAATATCAAAATTAAAAAACAATAAAAAAGTAATAAAACAAAAACAAAAAATAATAAAAATTTGTTTGTAGTCAACAGAATGCTATTCTCCAAGCTGACTGCAATGCAAATCTCTATATATTTCTGTATATAAAATGCAATGTGTATATCACTAGTTTACCCATGCCATCATTTTTGCCGGCATGAGTAAACTTGTGTCAATGATAATTAACCACATCTGGAAGAGGATCAAAGAAATATCAGAGAAAACTAAACGCTTATGAATCAAACAGATGGTCTCTTCGTTACTGAATTTCCTGGTGACACTGTTAAAACTTTCTAACTTGCTACAAGCTAATGTTTAACATATAAAAATGATTATTCTTACTGTAGTATCTTCCAGAACTACAGCAACTTTGCTCATAGGGGAAGAACTGTATACTCTAAGCTTATCATTTGGGTTGAAACAACTATGTCTCACAAGATGGCTTCTAAGGAAGTAGACAGAACATTACATTGCTTGAGAAATGATGAAAGGATTATGGGATGGATCACTTTATTAATGGCTGCTGATTTTCCTCAGACTTCATCCATTATGGGTCACCTCACCAGGGGAAGAAAAACAGAAGAGTTGTAGGTAAGCTTGATACTTGTACTTTTAAAACAACTCCCAACAACAGGTACAGCAATAGCTTACAAATCAGTTTACTTAGTACAGCAATACCTTGAATAGTGCGGTTTTGATGTAGTGCGGTTATGATATTGCTAAACAAACTAATGTAATTAATTATTAGCTGAAAAAAAAAAATACTTTCAATTATAATGAGACCTTGAATAGTGCGGTTTTGAACAGTACAGAAAACTTTG
>VCCN01005472.1:5823226-5838453 GCA_006491835.1 Architeuthis dux | reverse complement strand
CCCATGTTTTGTCTTATATTTATATATATATATATATTTATATTATTATTTAAATGAAATCATATAGGTACATGCATATGAAACATATATGAAATCAACTTGTAACAAACAAGAAGTGTGGTTCATTTTTTAAATATTTTGATATTTATTTACATCATTCTTAAGATTTTAATAAGTTTCCATTGAATGGAATTGAATTGAAAGACCTCAAAATATGTGACTACCATTGCTTGCCTTTGTCTCACATAATGCAAAATGTATTTTATTGTTTCATCATTCACCACCACCTACAACCACCACCACCACCACCACCACCACCACCACCATATAAAGAATTGAAATCAAGTTGTTAATCCTTATCATGAAAGACAAAAGTAGAAGGTAAAACGTCTTACCTGGTACACTTGAAGCATGCTTTGTGGTAAACGACTCCTTTGATGGAAACTCTATCCACTTGGATACTAAAGCCACATAGGCTACACTGATCAGAGGGAGATGTAGCCACTTGGCGCCTGGGGAGGCTGTGATGGCTAAAACTGCCAGAGCTTAGATTACTACTTGTGCTTCGGTGCATTTGTGGAGGACATGTCAGTGGACGTTGGTTGCATCCATATTTTTTGACACTGCGCAAACTTACACCTTCCTCTTGGCCAGAGTCAAAAAGCTCATCTGAAAATGAAAGAAAAAGATGTCAAAACATAAAAATGAAAGTAGCGCTTGATGTCCGGGAAGGAATTTCTCATATCATTCTCAAAGATTTTTAGGGGAAAAACAAAAAAATACAAAATTTGATTTTTTTAAAATTTGGATTTTGCTCCTGTAAAGATTTATAGAGAGAAAAGAGGGAAAACAAAAACAAAAATTCTGATATTGTTCCAAAAAAGATTTTTAGAGGGAAAGCTAAAATAAAATAAAGTGTTTATGTAAAATGTCAATTTTTTCACAGAAGATCCTGCTTTTGAATAGTTGTTTGTCTTTCAAACATTGTATCTCAAAATCAATTGAAATGAACATTTTCAAAGATTCAAACTTTTGGACCTTTCTTGTAAACTAGCTGAAACACAAAAGAAATTATCAGTTGAAATTAAAAGATGATATTTCCAAATTGTGCTCTAGGTCCCTTTTTAGTCTGGGAGAATTAGGCCAAAATAGGAAGAACCCAGAAGAAATTGACAAGTATTCATATTTGGTATCACTGGAAAGCTTAATTTATGTAGAATAACATATCAAAAGCCTCCCACATGATCTTTTGGGCAAAAGAATTTGCAGTATATTAAGTAATAGGTGCTGTAAGCACCTTCTGTACATTTTCTGTAAAATAGATAAAAGGGATCAATTAAGCATATTACGCATATATTTATCGCATATATTTATCACATAGTTGGGTGCATTTATGAAAAAAAAGCCTTACCCACCAAAAAGGGTTCTCAAAGGTTTTTTGTGGTAACAGGTATGCTCAATAACATACTAAAAGTCTACCACGGTCTTACCACTGGAAAGGTATAATTTTCAAGATGGCTGCCAAATCCTTAAAATGCCCATTACTGGTTCATTATTCATCCTAGACAAGTTTTCAAATGGTCCTTTGTAGTATCAAGAATATATAATATAATTTTTTTATAATATAAAAAGTCTGACCACTGGAAAGGTATAATTTTGAAGATGGCTGCCAAATCCTTAAAATGCATATTACTCGTTCATTATTTATCCTAGACAAGTTTTTCCAACCGTTTTTGTAGTTTCGGGTTTGCTTAATAACATATCAAAAGTTCACCACAGTCTGGCCACTGGGAAGATATAATTTTCAAAATGGCTGCCAAATCATTAAATGTCCATTACTTGTTAATTATTCATTCTAGACAAGTAATGTTGGTGCCCAATCCCATTTTGGGGCATCTAGGAATCCAATTAGCATATTGTGAAGTGATTACAATTACAAGAACAGTTGACAATTTCACATTTATGTGATAAAATGAAAGAATTTCTAAAAAATACAGCTTCCATACCATTTGGAAATCTGTACCTAAAAGGAAAATTGAAAGAATGTTCATTTTGTGACAATGAGGGAAAAGACACTGAGATGATGCTTGGATGATGCTAGAAAAGTAAATCGGTTTCTGGCATTTATTTGAAAAAAAAAACAACGCGACACCACAATAACTCCAAAATTTTGTGGAAAGGTGGACCACATGATAAGGTAGACGTGATCAAATTTTGGGGTGGATCCAGGAATTTGTTTTTGATTGAGAGATATTTTTACTTTTTTTTTTTGTACATTTCTGCATTCACCCCTGTCTGTCCACCAGGATGTTTTTTTTAGATATGAATTAACCTGGTTGCCCCCCCAGAAAAAAAATTGATAACTTCCACTTTGTGATAGACTGGAAAGCTGATTTTTTAAGATAAATAATAAGTTTTAAAAATATAACGGTTAAAGTGTTTTTTTAACCACTCCACATTATAAATATCAACGAGGGAGGAGGGGGCAAAACCCACAACACTTAACAAGGATGTATGATGCATTAGTCAACTCATATTCACAAACAGCCATCTGGTATTCCTTCTCCATTATTTTATTACTCATTTGCAAGGTGTTCCCATATTTTGGTGCCCCACCCCCATAAAATCTTTTGCCCAAAAGATCTTGTAGGAGGCTATGATATTCTACATAAAAATAAGCTTTCCAAATATAAATTCTTGTCTATTTCTTCTGGGTTCAACCTTATTTCTCGCAGACTATTCGGTAAATGTATCAAATCTTTTCTATTAAGCTTATTGTACACCAATGTGTCTTTTCTTACAATAGGAAATGGGTACTGGCCATTTTAAGATATCCCTAATTTATGTGCAGTTATCCCTAATTTACTTGCAGTTATACACAGAACTAGAATTCTATAGAAGCTGATTGAGAAGTTTCAACTAATTTTCTATGTCAAATGAGAGCTGAAGCATTAAGTAACCTTTAGAACAAAACCCTATATTTCACTCATAGATATATTCAAGTTACTTTGTTTAAAGGTCACTGCAGCTTCAAGAAGTGGATTATTATATATAAAAGGACAAACAGTTGCATAACAAGTTCAATCCATAGGAAGAGATGTGGTTGTTTCAAAACAAGGGATTAGATCAGTATACAATCATGAGTGAAATAAAGGATTACATTCAAAATCTCCATAAAAGTTGTTTGATAAAACCTTTAATTGATGGAACCTGGATAGCTGAAACCCTGTATTAAAAGCAACAAAGATGAGAATACTAGTCTGAATAAATCAAGTCACTAATGTTTTCAAGAAGAAATGATAGATTTATTACAAACTAAACATAGTCTACTATCCATTGTTGTGGCTGTCATGTATGAATGAAATAAATATTATTAAGTATTTACTATAAAAATCAAGACCATTAAATGAAGACAATATCTACTTTTCTACAAGTAAAATATCTTATTTTATGAAATCAGTATTTTGTTAGATCAGGAATTTAGAAATGTCATTAATTCTTATATTATACCAACCACAGTGGTAAGAGGTAAATAAAGTGGTAAGTGCCTTTGTTATCCTTTTCTTCTCTTAGGAGGAATAATGTATCTCACTAATTTGGCAGTTTAAATTAAATCTCAGTCCTCTAAATCTATAGTTATTAAAGTTTTGCAGTCTGAATTGGAGGGTTTGTCATACAAGTGAGGTTTTGGTAACAACAGTGCCTTTTCTGAAATGAGACTTTTTTAAAGAAAGATTGTAATCAAACTCAAAAAACTGATACCCAGATAAAATCGCTGCTTAGTATATTCTACAAGTACAATCACATATACATAAGTAATGTTTGTGCTTATACAATATCTTTCAGTGAGATTTGATTTTTCCATCATAAGACTGAAGAGAAAAGACCTGAACAGTTAAGTCTCAGTTTTAACCAAACAAACTTGAAAGAGGAAGAGAAAAAAAGGAAATAAAAATGAGAAAACAAAGGAAAGAAGGAAATTAATGCAAAGACAAAGGAGGTGAAGAATATCTATTGAGTCATTGGCACAAATTTCAAAGCTTTTTACTCAGTGGCCCTTGAGAGCAACAATAAATGTGAGTAAAATGATGAGTGTTTTATGCTAAAAGCACTTGCCCTCTTTTGATGGGGATATACATTTTAAACAATATCTAGTCCAGGGTTGTCATTTGGCACTTTTCAAGACCAAAATTTGACAAATTTGGTACTGAACAAAGCTATGTATTTTAATCCATTTTTTCGGCAAGCTTAGTCTGATGATGGATTTCAAGTTATTTGATTATTTTGGTACGGAAGCTGCTTAATTTGGTCCCAAGACCAGATAAATTTAGTCTTGTGCATAACAACCCTGATCTAATCTTTAAGCCTACTATGTTCAATAAATATGGTGAGATTCACATTTGTTATACAAAAACTCAGTTCAGATGTGTTTAAAATGTTCACATCCAGGATAAAAAATCTTTTTTTTCTATAATTTGGTATCATTAGGATTTACCATCTGTTTGTACCTTAAGATAGTAAAAAGCAAAAACAATCAAACAAAGAAGAGAATAGTGCTTGTTGCTAAGGTACAAAATGTACTTTTATGGGTCATTTAGTTGATTCCAAATACTGTCTATAAAATGAGACAAAATTCTAAAAGCATTAAACTGGTCTAAAATACTTTACTGATATCACAAAGAACATTTCTAACTTGCCACTTAAAACCATCTTTCTGCATTTCTTTTTGTATATCCTAAACATAAACATCCATTAGATGGTCAAAAACTCAATAAGTATTGGGTTTTGTTATTACAGTCAGAAGCTGAGGACAACAAAACCTCTTTCATTCTTTTAGCAACAGATTAGCTAAAAAGAAATAAGATACAGTTTTTACAAGTGATGGAAATTCTCAAAGGACATATGAAGACAGACAGTAGGAATATGTCTCTTAAGATTAAGAAACATAGGTTCCAATGGCTTGGTCATGTCCTGAGGATGGACATTGAAAGAATACCTAAAGTTGCCTAAAGATATAGACCCCAACTGAGAAGAGAAAGAGAGACAGGCCAAAAACCACCTGGCAGAGGACAGGGATGAAGGACTTGAAAGAGATGGGTCTATGGAGCGAAGCACAAACCAAAATGCAAGACATGGTTCAATGGTGGGGTATGATTGCAGCCTTATGTCCCAACCAGGATGAAAAGGATTAAATAAAAGTAAAACAGCTCTGGTTAGTCACTCATAGAAACTGTCATGTGACCAATGTCTTTTGGCAGTAAGCCGTGTTGAGGGTGATCAATTAAAAATGATCAATGAATACGTTACATCTCTCATCTTTTGTAAAGAAGCTAAGGGACCAATTTAGCATAAACTTACATTGTAAATTGCCCCCCCCCCCCACTGAAAACCTATTTTGGGGGAGAAAAATAAATAAAAAAACATTTCTTCTCAACATAATAAGGAGTAGATGTTAAAGTTTTCAGCCCTCTAGCTCCATTGGTGTAGCCTCTACACATGATATATACGTAGCCGCCCAGCAAGCTAGATCCTCTAAAAAAACAAAACAACCTATGTTGATGTTGACTATGTTGACATAGACAGTTTGGTTATCAATGAATAAGTTACTTCTGTCGCCTTTTGTTGGGTAGTGATCACTAAAAAGGTCTAGGTACACAGCACAAATATTCATCATTGTTGTCTGTATTATGAAATCTACCCATTATTACTATCTAATACTAGAAAGATGACAAATCTTTGTTTGTTTGATTATTTCTGATTTTATGCTTTATACATTCACAAACGGCTGCACACTATAGGCTGCAAATTTGTGTAAAAGTATAACTTGACCCCAGGATCAACATAGGATAGGTGGCAATGGCCTCTAAGGGTCAATTTAGGGTCAGGTCAATTTTGTCATTTTAAAATCCAAGGGAGCCTGTGCTATTACATTTGAAGTTTTTTGTGTGAGCAGGCAATGAACATCCCCCCCCCCCCACCATAATTAATTTAATGAAATCTCTACAAATTATAATTTGCTTTCCTGTGTTGTTATATTTGAAGTTTTTTTTCCCGGGCAACACCAGGTACCCCAGCTAGTAAATTATAATAGCCTGATAGTATGGATAGGTCCTGTTGTTTACTATTTAACCTTGCTTTCAACGTGATTGGTTGGTTCTAAATTTACATATTTCCAATTTGATATTACTTTCCAAACAATACATACTATATATACCAGTTTATAAGTTGGATCTGAGTTATTGATTCAGGTTTAAGCCTATATTTACCCCACAAAATAAAGCAGCATCAATTCCATCAGGCTGACAAGTTCAGAGGGTTAAAAATGGACTGATAGGATCGATTTATTTTGTATTTGCTATGATTAAAAAGACAACATACACTAGTATATAAAGTGTTTATCTATCTATCTACCACTATATACATGTATATACAATGGTTTTCAGTACCAATGACTTCAAAGTCTAATCAAATTAATAATTTTGCCAAACCAATCAATATCAAGTAAATAATAATTCAATAATACATTGCTGACCCACCATTTCCATATAACTTGATTTTTTAAGATTTCTTATGATCTTTCAAGGTTTCCCTTAATGCTCATTTGCTTCTTAAAATCACTGTCTACTTAGTATTTCCTTATTTCATCCCGTTGAATCTTTATATAAAAAGCAGTTGACTAAAATTATTTGTTGGACTAGGAATATGATTCTCAAAGTTTTATTAGGTCCCTTTTTGCATCAAATTAATCATTTTTGACATCATGGAATTACAACTGTACATATATGCAATTTATTCAAAGTATGTGTGAAGAATTTACAGCAATATTCTCAAAACTATGGTAGGTTGTGGGAAGGTGCTCATCACAAAATAGTCAAAGTGATGCTTAAAGTTAGATTATCCAAAATATTAAAGTACAAAAAAAAAGCCTTAAGAAAACTTTTCAATATATGAAAACTCCACTAGTAAATAACCGTAATTTCCTTTTTCCAAGCCTATCTTTAATAAGTACAAAGGAAAGGAGTAAAGTCCTTAGTTTCGAAATTATTCAAGTTGATTTGTTTATTCATATTTTCTTCTATCAACTGCTCGATATCCTTCCTTGATGCATTTTTGACTCATAAGAATTTCATATTTCCTGTTGTCTTCATTTGAAAATATTTAAACAATTACTCTTACTTTTATCGAGTAACACTCAAAGAAATAATAATATCCATAACGTGTATAGAGCATAAGAGAGATATTCACATTACATAAGTATTACAAATATAGGAAGTACATAAATATACAAAGTATATATAAAGTAAAGACAATTGTATAGCTCCTGCAATAATTTCACCCAATGAACAAGTCTAGAATTTCTAGTAGAAGGAAATATTTAATGATTAATTGAAACAACTGGTACAGCAGAATCTGGAAATCAATTCTGCTTGGGTATCGTTCAATAATCTTGTGATTCTGAATCTAGATTTGCAGAAGGTCAAGTATTTTATTTATTTATAATAACTCTTGTTCTCATTTAATGATGTTATTTATCTAGCTCAAGATCAACATGATTTTTCTAAGGTCACATACCACTGACCCTTCATACAACAAAAGATGGTGTACCCACCAGGAATTTTACATTCAAAGCCTTGTTTTTCCTTTAATCATTGTATTACAGTGGTCAGTGTGTTGGTCTCAAAAAACCACTCAGAATAAGCTTGATCCTTGCTAAGTGCTCTAGAAATGCAGCCTTGAATCAAACTTGGTTAATATATACTCAACCATCATCAATATTAGTGAGCAAGGGAGACAAAACAAAGGGCAGTAAGTACCAAATAACTTCAATATAGTAAAAAAAAACAATTACTATTTTCCTGCTCAAAAACAATGCAATGACAAATTCTTGTCTTGATGACTTTTTAATCATGGGAAGAGAAAGAAAATGGCACAAATACAGTGTAAATAAAGAATCCTAGATATGAGAAGAGATGAAAAACAATTCCTTTAACATTGCCAGTTAATCTTAACTGAAAGATAAGAAATATGGAGGACAGTGTGAATTTTTCATGATCTGCATTTCTAACACAAGTATTTACTTTCTAACATGTCTTATTCAAAGTTGACCGTGTAAACAAGAGACTAAGTGATTATTCATTGTGAAATGTTTATTCACAGATATGCAACCATAGCATGAATATTTTTGCCTGTATACTACTAATAAATATTTCATGTCCACTCCTTCTATTGATTAATCAGAAACATTTATTACAGTAGATAAGTATAAAAGATAATCAGTTGTAAACAAGATAGTATGTTTAATTTTGATAATATTTCAATGTTTATCCACAAAATATTACCTTGTATGTTTTCAATTGGTCTAGATAAACATTAAAACAAAAACAAAATCCAGACTTTTGTTGATCAAATATTGATTACCAACAATGTATGTAACACCTGTCATAGGCCTCCATGCATAACGAAGCACTTGTTTTGATTATTAAATTTTTGTAACTTTGTTGTCCAAGGTTCATATCTTAAAACAGAAAAAAATTAATGAAAGAAAAATACCATTTTTTTTAGAAATAAATCCAATATTTTTTGTATTGCACCACTTTTATTAAATTTTACTAGTTTACTTCATCCTAATTTTAGTTGTTTTTATACAACTTATTAATTCGGACCACTGTTTCTATGGCAACGTATAACAGCGCAATAGGAAATAAAGAGTAAGCCTTCGGTGAGAAGCGAAACTCACACCCTCATTGCCAGAGTTTACACCTAGCTGCTTATACCAATTAACCACAAAGACTTCATGGATTAGCAGAAGCTGATTTACACTTATAAACTCACTCCCTACAACTGACTCTGTGTGATATATTTATGTTGTTTTACATATGAGACCTAGTAGTCTTTTTATAAATCAATCTTTATTATTATTGGATGAAGTATTGTATACACCACTTATAAAAACTAGTCAAATTTAATAAAAGTGGGGTGATTAATTTTGTATTGGTTTTGATTGTTATTCTATTATTTCCATTCACTATAATTTTATCAAATTAATTTATTCAATTTAACAGATACAAAATAGGATGAAAAATATTCTACTTTAGGTGAACCTGAATCAAAAAATCTCACCTACCTTACCAATTAGGTTACAAAGGCCAATTAGCTGCAGTCATTCAGATCTAATCATATAGCTTTATTTCTTATTTTCCTTGAGTGCTGATATGCCACATCTTTGTTTACAGTCACTAGTAGTATTAAATAGATGTAATATTATTCAAATTTCTTAGATGAAGCATTATCAATTATTATTAAGTTTCGACTAGTATCTCTTAATTTAATTAATGCATGATTGAATAGATAGAATTCCAGTCTTGCTGAAGACGTATTCTTTATTTTCAATCCACACTGTTTACTAAAATTGTAGTATGACTATCTGGGAGTTGTGATAAAATGCAACTGAAAATAAAATGAAAGAGATACTAGTGAAACATAAATAATAACTGATAATGCTTCATCTAAGAAATTCAAATAATATAAGAAACCATTCTTATTTAACTGGGTGAGTGAACCATTACTCTCTCTCTATTCCAATGCTTTTCCAGGTCTCACCCTGATTGGGCAGTGCCAGGAAATGAACTTTGAACCCCAAACTTTTTCACCCAATGCTCTTATAACTTAATTATTCCCATCCACTTGTTTAAATGCCAACATTTTAGCTTCAAGGCTGCCCTTTTGCTGCAGTGTTTGGTGTTAAGGGTGTTCTGTGCCTTCTTCCTATAATTTAACTTAATCTAAATAATTATTTGCAACCCTGACATATAACAAGGGCACAACATAAACAGTGTCCAATATTCCTAGATCTAAACTCTCACCTAAAATGCAGAAAAATGTGTGATTAAGCAGACAGATGCTTAATGGTTGGATGATAAAGGTTTTGTGTGAAGATCATAACATTCAGTAGACAAACCTTTGTACACGGCTCGAAAACACTCCTATGAATGAGTTGCGCAAGTAAAGCTTGTATTTTTTGTTGCTGCTGTTGTTAAAGGAGCATCATGTTTCGGATAATATTTCTAATGGCTTGTAATCAATTTGGACCATGTCTGCCTTTTTTATTCAGTGTATTTAAGAGAATTTGAGAACTGTTGTTTGTAACATGTTTGTGTGTGTGTGAGAGAGAGAGAGAGAGAGAAAGAGAGAGAGAGAGTGTGTGTGTTTGCGTGTATGAGAGAGAGTGAGTGTGCATGTGTTTGTTTGTGTGTGGGTGGTTGTGTGTGAGAGTTTGTGCGTGTGTGTGAGAGTTTGTGTGTGTACTTTCAAACAGTTCAAACCAAATAGTAAGTGTTTGAGCACCAAATAAATGCATATATATACACAAGCACATATACACATTTATTTGTATATTGTCAGTTATTTGTCATCAAATATGGTCAATTCTCATTTTGGGATTAAATATCTCTAATAAATTGAATTACATCCACAGACTCGTACAGCATCAACTCTTCCCTATTTCAGATCTTCAATATTACCATATATTTTGGTGGATAAGATGATACTTGAAGCATCCAAAAAACACCCACAAAAATGGGGTCATCCTATAGACCAAATACGAAAACAGTGACTAAACAGTGAGCTAAAACCATGAAATTCAGAAATTGTCTTATCTGAAGGACGTCTATCTGCCGAAATATATGATAACTTGATTAGCTGAAATTCCCAAACGGTATGCCAAGTAGAAAGAAATATTACTGTTTAAGAAATCTGATAAATGACTTAATATTTTTATAATTCTGGCTTTCTTTCAAAGGTTTCAACAATCAATCATTTTTACATAAAAGCTGTGTATTTTTGACTGAAATGCTAGAAGACTATATACAATTTATTGTAGATACAAATGTGGGTTGAGTGATTGTGGAGCACATTTCATTCTATGAACTTTTATTTATTTTATCTGGTTTCTGGTTTTTGTAGGAATATAAATACTTATTAAATTGTTGCTCTCTTATCAAGTTTTGAAAAATCAGCAACCTGTATAAATTTATGAAGCTAAACTCTTGGTATTGAATCACTACAGGTAGAATGTGACATTCACAGCCAATACCCAGGTAATCGATCCTTTGTAATTTTCTCTTTTCCGCTCACTGGCCAGTCAAAAATTTGCTTCCTCAGAAATGATCTATTCAATAAGAAAGGTCTTTTTGAGCCATGTCACGGTGGTGGTGGTGGTGGTGGTGGTGGTGGTGATGATGATGATGATGATAACAAACAATTTAAAAAATAATAAAATAAATAAAAAAATAAAAATAAATAATGATCATAATAATAATAATACAAAAATAAATAATGATCATCATATGATGAGGAGAGTGCTGGAAATTTGAAGAGATTTGCTGTCTTTAGTCTCCAGTGATAGCCATCAGATGTCTGGTGTGAACATGTATATGCATGATTTATTAATGAGAGAAAGAAAATTAAAAAAATCATTGACAAATTAAAATAAGTTAGATAATATATATTCATATCTAATTATTAATGACTGAACAAAAACGTCAAAATGTGAAAGAAGAGAGAAAGTTTGTTTATGTCCATGTCAAATGAGATACATTTGATTATACATATATCATATGTATATAAATTATCTTTTTTGATAGATAAAGCATTTATTCATTATCTTTCATACATGACAAAACCATATTTGATTCATTTAATGATTGACTTCTATTTTAATGCATAGATATAAAAGTCAAGTAACCATCCGAAATACTGAAGTTTGGATATATATAAATAAAATTCATTTATTCTTATGATTACAAACCATCAACCAAATCTGTCAACATAGGTTTTTTCAGTTTTCAAGTCGGTCCAGCTGGCTATCTATCACACATACAGGCCGCACCAATGGAGCTAGAGAGCTAAAGATTTCAACATTTACTCCTTATTATGTCTATAACAAAAATATTTTCCTTTTAAATTCCCCCCCATAATATGTTTTTAGTGGGGGTTCAATTTACAATGTAAGTTTATGCTAAATTGATCCCTATTTTGTGCCTGCTTGATTTTTGACAATTTGAGAGAAGTAATTTATTCATTCATCACACTCCTTTTTAATTGATCACCCCCAACACAGCATGCTGCCAAAAGATGTTGGTACATGATGGTTTATATTGAGTGACTAGGCAGACCTGTTTTAAATTATTTTCATAATGTAAAACTGATGAAAAATATCAAGAAACATTTAGTTTTCTTTAGAAATCTTTTGTGGTTTTACCAGTGTTTTTTTTTACAAAACTAATGCTGAACGAGAAATCTACGGTTATAAAATCTATACAGTCCCAAAGCATGCAATGGACATTTTCCGACACCCATCAATGTATTGTGCTAAAAGTTTCCATGTTGATTTTACTACTATTTATTAAAAATTTTTGATCTTTACTGTTGTAAATTACATTTTATATATGGGATCATCAGCTGTTTTCCCAGGGCCCTATTTCAGGGAGATTGCAAAACTGTACAGCTGTGTTGATCATTACACAACTGTCCCACATATATGTTACTGTTTAGATTTATAGAATTATCCAAATTTCTTCAGTATATAGATGTTGTTTTATTTGAGTTTTCTTTATTTTGTTATTTAGATTTTAATTCACTTTTTCTTTTTAAATTATTTACTAAAAATACATTTTAATAATTAATATATATATATATACTAGTTAATACCTGTGAAAAAATTCACAGATATATTTGAATTTCTATGAAACTATTTTCTAAAAAAAATAATATCAAATTTGTTTCAGTTGAAGAGTCCATAGTTTCAAATGGTGGGAAGGAGGTACTTTTATCAGCAACATTTTGACCCCTGAGTGAGAGTAAATTGTTACGGACAGCAAACCAAAAAAATCACACAGTTCATTATATAATTATAGTAACTTGGTATCAGACCACCTATACTGGGAGATCCAATGAGGATTGAACACACCAACAACAGCCAGCTTGCTGATCACTGCTATACAATGTCTGTCCTGATCTGGGTTTTTTTTTATATAATCTACTTGTTAATCCCAGTGGAAAAAAATTCATGGATATATTTGGATTGAAATGGGTTTTTTTTTAGAAAAAAATAATAAATTCATTTACAGGGTTTAGTGCATAGTTTGAAACGGTGGGCAGAAAAATTGTAACCCCCCCGACACACACACACCTCCTGTGGAAGAATCCAGTGTTACGACCAGTGAACCAAGAAAATCACACTGTTCATTATTAGTGTAGGTATGTGTGTATGTGTGAGTATGCATGACATTCAGACTGCATCATTTAATTTTAGAAACATTAAGATTCATCATCCACATTCACATACAAATGCTAATTCTGTATTTCAGAAAACAAAAAAATAATGCAGATATATTCATAGTAATTCATTATTTTTAAAACTAATTAAGGCACAAAGATATAAATGAATGGCTATTCATCATTTCAAAGTTAAAATATGTATACAAATATACAAACAAAATTAAGACTCAGACACAAATATACAAACTTGATGAATATCAATGCAAATTAAAATGTACACCCAGATCTACAACAGTTTATTATTTTTTAAGTAAATCAAAATATATCAGAGGTGACAGGGTGGGGGTGCTCTGGGGGTGCAATATATATGAGGAACCCTGAAAACTTTTTAAATAATCTAAAAAAAAAAAAAATCTAAACAAATTTGAGGGGTGGGTTTGCACAGTCAGACCTTACACCACCACTATTCACATATTCACAAATCCTCATGCACATAAAAATAATACATAAATACATTAGCATACACAAATTGTATAAAAACTGCAGCACTGATATAGATATTTATATACATGTATATATTTTTCTATGTATGTATACTTACTTTTGTAGGTACCCATTTTGGTAACAAAACCACCAACTTAGAAGTAAATTGTTGCCTCCCTCTCCTCAACTCTCAAAAAAACAAAATGAAAGCTCAAACGAAAGAATAGGCACTGGAAACAGTTCAAAGAATTTTTAGTTTTGGCTGAAATTGGTGTTAGGGATGGTGGTGGTGGTGGTGAGTGAGTGAGTGAGTGAGTGAGTGAGTGAGTAATGTAGTGAATTGGTGTTGGACAGGAAGTTACCAAAGGTCAAGTGAAAGAAGAAGTGTGGGTTTTATAGGATGATAGTTTTTAGTCAAGTTTTTCTTTTTTGGCTTTTTGATACACAATGCACTGCAAATTATTGTGCCCAATGAGTTTGTATCAAGATGACTCGCTGGTTTCAAATCCCAACTGAGTTCTCTGAAAATGATGAAAAAAAAGAGTGACAGAAGTTCTTGGTGTGTGTGGGAATTACTTTTGTGCCATGGATCCAGGGGTGTGTAATGTTGTATCAAGGTATCGTGATATGAATTGATTGGTTCTGCTTAAAGAATAGAGTCAGGGTTTGTTTTGATTTTCTTATTTTGCCTTTGAGCAGGGGTAAAGAAATAGAGATTCAATTAAATAAAATTTTAAAAAACCAGAGATATGAGAAAACTTTGGTAAAATTGGAGCAAAGATAGAGGAGGTACTACATTCAATAGGTGACTGTAGGCAATGAAAAAAGATCCCTTATTTCGTTCTTTTACAAAAACCAAAGTCAAGGAGTTTAAGAATTTGAAACCACAAAGACTGGAAAGAAACCTTAGGAAATGCACTCTTGTTCATAACAAATTTCACACACTCCCTATGTTTTCATATTTAGCATCCTTTCTCTCTCTCTCTCTCTCTCTCTCTCTCTCTCTTTCTTCATCCTGGTTTCTCATTCTTCCTCTCTAATTCCTCCACTTAACCTCTTACTTCCTTCACTTCACCCTCTTTTGTCAAGTGCCATTATTTTTGTATTCTCACAACAATTCTCCATCTCCTCAAACGATGCTACAGTCACCAAAGCCAACAATTCACCTTCTCTTTTTGCTAATTACTCTCTTTACTTATATCTTAGCTCTTAATTTTACAAATTGACTCAGTTATATTTCTTTCCATTGTTTCTTTCCTTTTATTCTTTTGCCCCCCCCCCTCTCTCTCTCCACTACTTTCTTTCTCAGCTCTTCTTTTTTTGTTGCTTTTCCATGCTTTATTTCTTCTCGTTTTTTCCTCCCTCATATTTCAATCCCCTTTCTTCTCAGTGCAACTCAATTCCCTTTAAAGTACTCCTCCTTCTCCTCCTCATTCAATCATCCTCACCATTGATACCTACCACCC
>VCCN01005472.1:5714638-5735107 GCA_006491835.1 Architeuthis dux | reverse complement strand
TACAGTGAAAATGTATGTAAATGAATTTAGTGTACAAGGTGTGTATGTTTTGGAAATCTGATCTTGCAAGAAAACTGATACATCCACACAGCATGGCAGTAAAAAAAAGAAAGATTTTTCAGGAGAGTCAGGAGGGCACACTTACCCATTCCATTTGTGTAATATTGTTTGTTGAGACCCATGATATGCTCCCCAGGCCCAGAGATATCAAAATCTTCATCGTAAAGGATCTCTGCATCCTCGGTAGAATTTGTTAGGGGGCTTTTGGCAAACATCACCAATGGAAGATGATGAGGATATTGGATCTGATTGTGAGTTAAGTAAACTCCAGATAAAAACGTGTCCCTTGCATATACATTAACTTTGTACGGTTTTTTCTTCCCTCTACCAGACTCTGGCAAAACTGATTGTTTCTCCTACTTTCTCCCACTTACTGCATTTGCCATCTCCTCCTCTCTCTCCCAGACCTCAGCCTGCTGCTCTAGGCTTTAGTGCCTACCAACATACTTCATACCCTTTTCATTTCATTATTTCTGCTAGGCTACCATTGGCTACCCGGGTTTTAAATATGTAACTGTAAAATAACAAACACATATAATATTCTTGCTTGCCATACACAAATTTTGATTTTCTCTCTCATTTATGCCTAGATATGTGCCTTTGGATATATCTTTATATCAATGTTTTTATAAGTATGGTTAAAATCAAAGAACATGAATACATATTTGTATTCTTTGGTAGCAGTTATTCTTGTATTCATATAAGAAATAGATACCTTCTTTATATATTTCAAATATATGCAAATTATAGCACTTTTAAATATTATAGTATATACTCGATTACGTTGGTCAATTTTATAGATACAAAGGTGGATTAATAAACCTGTAGCTTGATAGTACTTAAAAACTGAATGTCAATCTGAAATTTTCACTGTATAATGTTTGATATATGTGCTTAATATTCACCACTTGTCCATGATCGCAATGTCTGCGTGAAATTGATCAGTAACAACAGAATTGCAAATATCTACCTACATACTTACACTCTATTTTAGAATATTGAGCGCTATCACCATAGATAAAGCAACCCCTAAAATCAGTAGATTTATTATACTTTTTTAAGACTCATATTTAAATATCTGATACAAAGAAAATACTGTTTCTAGTCAGTTTAAGTATACAAAGCCAAAATACATTAGTTTTTGGCTATCAATCAATGAAAACATACATACAAAATATAAAGCTATACCTGGAATTGAACCGTCATGTCTTGGATCTGATAGTGAAACACCTGATGTAAGATGAGCCTTTGAAGAAATATGACCTTTCATATTTCATCTAGAAAAGATACTGCTGCTGTGTGTGTGTGTGTGTGTAAATGTGTGTAAATTCTTATATACATAGTTATTTATGAATAGCTAGATAAGTTTTTTACACAGTCATACTAGATGTCATCAGAATTAGATATAAAAGATAATTTCTTCTGTTCACCAATTGCTTTTCTTCCTAATTTACTTTTGATTGTATACATAGGTAAGTCGATAAGTTTAATAAGAAAAAAAAACATTTATTTTACACAAATATTTATTTTCCAAAATAATCTCCTTTCTTGTCAATGCACTTCTCCATTTCAGATTAAAATTTAGCTAATAACTACTGTATAACTGTATATAACACTGAACTGCATTTTGACACAAAACAAAATGTATTGGACATATTAATTACAAAAAGAATAAATGAAAATCAAATGGCACATCAAAAGCATATTTGGTAAACTAGAATTCTATCAGAAATTATAATGTCATCTTTTACACGATGTTAGGGAAATCTTAGAAGTGATTTTTATTGCTTGTGCGATCAGTCAACTGTAGTATGTTATTTACAAGCTTTAGGAAAAATTCAGGATCTAGGAAAGTAGGTTCCGTATGGACTTACAGAAATGAACATAGGTCAGAATTTCTATTGTTGTTCAACACACAAAAGTCATTTTTGAAGACGATAGTCACTGGTTATAAAAAATGGATTCATTAGAAGAATGCAAAATGAAGAAAATAATGGCTAGATTCGTCCTAGGACAGCCTTCAACATCTCAGCTTAATTAAACCTACTCAGAGAAAAGATTCTGGTGCATTTGGTGGGATCCAACGGGAATTCTTTATTTTGATTCCTGGAACTGCAACAAACTGTTACCATGCAACAGAGAGCAATTGACTCGTTTGAATGATGCATTGGGACAAGAATACCTTTTTCTGGAAAAGGAGATCAAATGGAAATTTTGCTCTATGACAACACCTGTTCTCATGTTGCAAATGTGATGCTACAAACAATCATGGAGTTGTAATGGGAATTTCTTCCACATGCAGCATATTCTGAAGACCAGTTACCTTCAGACTATCACTTGTCTGACTCTGTGAGACACTTCTTTCTGGTCAGCAGTTCCAACAAGATGTTTCTTGAAGAATTCATTGAATCAAAACTGGAATTGCTCTATTATGATTGAATACACAATTTATCTAGTCCGCTCGGATAGTGTAATGGTTAGCACATCTACCACACACGCAGACAGGGTTTGATTCCCAGTATGAGTGAAGAGTATGGAAAACTCTTCATTAGACCAAATTTCCCTGTGCACTAAGCAGCTAATTGAGTAGTACACTCTAAGCTGTGTGATTAGGGTTGAGGTATCCCTTTGGTGGATTTGCATCCTACCAAGGGGGCGGTCATAAAAACTTGTAAGAATAAAGTCCTGGTCTGACCAGACTTGAGGCTTGCAAGGATCACTAAGCTGACGCATGCAACAGAAACCGAGTCTTCATTACCCGGCTCCATACTCCATTGGGAGTTGTCTCTTAAGAGACGGACGTTTTACTTTTACTTTTTACACAATTTATCTGAAATGTGGCATAAGGTTATAGAAAGCCTGGGAAAATATCACGATGACTGAATAATACTACTTTGAATTTCTATGACTAAAAGAATTTGTCAAAAAAGTGTTGAAACTTTTGCATCAATCTACTATATTTATCAATCCTTCTAGGGGACATAATTTTCTAGGGGACAGATATTTTGTAAACTCTATAAATACGATTCTAAATTTATCAATATATTAATCTAACCATAAATATATATTTGCAAAACATTTTAATGCAACAACTATATTTATCTGCTAATTTTTCCATGTATAGACCTTTCTGAAGCACATTTTTGTCTGGAACAAGTCATCATTATGTAAGATTTATAAGTTTCAGTCTCTAAATGATTTGTATGACCATTAAACTAAATTTTGAAGATAGATAGGAAGATATTTACAATATTTGAATTTAGCTACGTCTGGTATTAAACATAAATAAAAATGAATCAAAAGATAAAATGAACAGGTCTGGTTAGTCACTCAAAAGAGAGTGTCATGTGACCAATGTCTTTTGGTAGCATGCTGTGTTGGGGGCAATCAACGAACAAGTTACTTCTTTCGCCTTCTGTTGGGCAATGATCACTAAAAAAAGTCTGAATTTTCAAAAGAAACATGCATAAATGTAAATTTAGCAAAAACTTACATTGCATATTGACCCCCCCCCACACACACACTAAAAAAGCCCTTATGGGGGAGTGAATTTTCAAAAAAACTAAAAACAGTTTTTTCTAGACATAATGAGTAAATGTTTAAATCTTCAGCCCTCCATTGGTGCAGCCTGTATGCATGATAGAACCTATGTTGACAGTTTTGTTGACAGTTTTGGTTGATGGTTTCTAATAACTTTTCAGTCCAACTAATGAAGTTACCAAAACTTGAGAGAAATACCAACAGGAAATGAAGCAAATCAGAAAGATCAAATGTGTCACACCCTTTTCTTTATTGCACTCAAATGAAATGTGAAAAACTGGGAACTAAAATGACAATGCATTAAACAAGTGGTTCTTAATCGGGGGTGGCACCCCGCCTAGGAGGGCATGAGTAATTTCAAGAGGGGGCGTAAGCCCACAGGGAAAAAGTGAGAATTTCTCTAATTATTTGGGGAATTCTCTTAAAACGTGTTTGCATAATATCGTGATGAATATAATAGATTAAAATTTTTTCTCAGATTTTCAGTACCCATTTCAAACTAATCATTTGGGTGAAGATAGAGGGGGTGGTGGGCGTAGAGCCAAGGTTCAACTACTGGGGGGGGGCAGTAAATAGTTAAGAACCACTGCTTTAAACTCTAGTTGTTGATGCAGCTTACTTTTCACAGAACCATTAATGATTCTGTTGTCATAGAAAGATTATAACAATAGATAAGACTCAATACCAAATTTGTGAAGCTTGGAATATACTTACCTCAATAAGTATTTAATTTTACCAACTGTATGATTCTTTAGCAAATTAATCAGTCTTTTGGGGCATATTTGCCAGTTGCTTATCTTGTGGTAATACAATTGTTGCTACTGATCTGCTGCTTAAGTCAATTGTCTTTTTCCACATACTGTGTCTACTGCTATCTTTTCCAGACACATAATGGGAATGCATGTTTATAATTATGTGTACAATCCAAAAAGAGCTCTTTACCTTTGAAAACTGCAAACAACTTATGTTGTTCATTAAACAGAATTCATTGTTATTGTTGTAACCTCAGTCTCATATCCTTCAATTTTCATAACTACGATGTATATTTCTTAGATAAATTTTTACCACAAACATCATTCCTGCAACCACAATATCATCATCATCAGCAACAGCTATTTTACGTACACTGCTGATCAAAGGCCTTTCCCTTTGATTCTGACCGTGAATGTGCTAACCTCTTCCATATCTTACCGGCTAACCTTTCTATCTCATCTCTCCATCTTATGTCTGGTCTTCTCCTACTGCATTTGCTATCCCTTTGGCACCAATCAACTAACTCTGTTATCCTTCCTTCTACTAACTCTGTTATCCTTCCTTCTTGCTATGTACCTGACCCATCTCCATTTTTATTACCTAATTACTTCTATGATAACTTTTACTTTGGTCTGCTCTAGGATAAATGTTGATCTTTTTCTATCTCTTAGCATTGCTCTTTCCATTGCTCTCTATGTAATTCTGAGTTTGTTTCACAATCATACATCATAGTTGGTATTATAAATTCATAGTACACTTTCTGTTTTAAGCAGTGGTGTATACCAACTTCTCAATTCCAGTATAGGTTATATGGTCTCAAAACAGTACAGAAATTGGCTATATTTTTTTTAAAAATCACCCACAGGGGCTTACAGTGCCCAGGAACCCCCAGCTGCATGGGTTCACTTTGCTTATCTGTGATGGACCCTGTGGTCCCTGAGCATAAATCCTAGATACAGCCTTACTGTACACCTAGTTCCCAAAACCAATTTCCATCACTGGTTTTAAGCGTATTTGCAAGGTGCTTTTCAATATGCTTTCCAAGAATTGCTTTATGTTTTTTTATTTCACTTTTATGGTCTTTCTCTAACTTTATCAACTGACCCAAGTAAATATATTCTATAACCTCTTCCAAATCTTCATCTTCTATTCATCTTATTTTCGAGACGTTATTGTTGAACATTACTTTTGTCTTTGTTCTGTTCATCTTTAACCCTATTGTGAGGCTCCCCCTACTTAGATCCCTTAGCATGTTTTGTAACTCATCTGATGTTTCTGATATTATTGCAATGTCATCAACAAATTGTAAATGGTTCAAATATTCTCTGTCTATGCTAACTCCCATTTTTCCCCAGTCTGTTTTCAAAAAAGTGCTTTCAAGTCTCGTTGTAAATAGCTTAGGTGAAATTGTATCCCTTTGTCTAACTCCTTTTGCCATCTTTTTCTTTTTTGTATCTTTATGAAGTCAAATTATCACAGTGCCATTTTCGTATATATTCTCAATATATTCAATATAATTTTCATTAATACCTTGCTTTCACATTGAGTTGAAGACTGCTGTGTGATCTACCAAGTCAAATGTTTTTTTCATAATCAACAAGAGCCAAAAAAGTGGTTTGTATTCTGTTGTCTTTTCAATCACCTGATTTATTGATGTTATCATACAACAAGGTGTAGACCCCATATATGTTAGAGTTTTGCAACATATCTACAACACAAACGTTCCTTTATCAGGCTACATAAAGACTCTGAGCTCTTTCAGCTCAAAAAAGGGGTAAGTTGATACCAGTTTACCCAAATTCTTCACAGCCTGCCTTGAGATGATCCTCTGGAACTTAGATTGGGAAAATAAAGTATATTAGGTGAATACCTAAGTAACCTCAGATTTGCTGACAACATTTTCCTTTTTGCTTAGAACCTTCATGATCTCCATATAATGCTAGATGAACTGAATGAAAAAAGCAAGAAAGTTGGCTTTCACATGTTGAGGACAAAGACACAACGATCAAAAACGAAAACGCTGAGCTAAAAAAAGTAGACCATTACATCTACCTAGAGCAACAAATTTCCATGAAATCCTCAAAAGAAGAAGAAATCCAGCAAAGAATCACGTTAGGTTGGCAAGTCTTCGGTAGAGCAAGTTCAACCTTCAAAAACAAGAAAATCCCATTAGTTCTAAAACAAATGGTCTACAACCAATGTATCCTCCCGATATATTCAGTGCTGAAATATGGAACCTAACCAAAAGATTGGCCCTCCAACTGAGGACCATGCAACGTTCACAGGAGAGAATCATGTGCAACATCACATGGAGAGATCACAAGGCAGAACATTATATTAGAAAAGAAACAGGGGTCAGAGATATCATAAAAAACATTAGAAAACTTAAATTGTAATGGGCTGGTCATCTTGCAAGAATGGCCGACGACAGCTGGACATCACGACTCACAGCGTGGATCCCCAGAGATCATATACAAAACTGTGGCCGGCAAAAAACAAGATGACTAGACAAGTTCAGAAAGTATTGGCTCCATACGCCCATGGTAGACGGGCAAATCTTAAAGAAGGTCTATGTCAAATGATGGACGCTAAAAGGCTGTTGATGATGATGATGATGATGATGAATTGTAAAATTACTTAAATATTATCGTCATTTTCTGATGGGAAAGGTAAATTAGTATCTAAATAAATAAGTAATTTTTATCATTTGTTATCTTTATTTAGCTGTACATGGAATGAAACATCTTTAAATCAGGAAGGCAGCTAGAAAGACATTTCTGTAGAATTTATTTCCTCATTCTGCTTTTAGAACTGATGCCATCACAGAAGCAGAAAAACCCATTTTTGGTCGACCTCTTGAATGAAAGCAGCTAATTTGCTTCATCTGAACAAATTATTAAATTCAAGAATATCTACAGTCAGAAAATCCTGATTTTAAGAATTTAAAAAGATGGAGGTGGACAGTTCAAGAAATATATGTCATCTAAAGAAAATAAGATTCTTTAAAATTCATGTTTTCAATTAAGAGAGTCTGAACTAACAAATTGCAAGTGTTGGGCTTCATGTTAAAGTATGGGAGGACAGTGCTTATCAAAATAAAAGTTTTCTTATGTTACGATTGTTTCCTGAACATTTTTTGGCTCACCCTATAAACTCTGAGGAGGTAGGTTAGCATAGACAATTCTTTAAAAAATATATAGGTGAGTGTGTGGGAGTGGGTTGATAAGTGTAGAGAAAACAATAGTAAGAATTGTTTGCTGCCAAAGTAGAGTTTTGGTCATTATGTAAACTGCATTAAAGTTCAAATACAGGAGAAAATAACATTTTTTTTTCAATTTGGTATTTGATCAGGTGACATTACAAAATACACAAGTATGATTCTTTAGTGACTTGGGATTTGTGATTCATGCATGAAATTGATAGTGAAAAAAGTTTTAGCTTCTATCCATGTATCATGTATCATGAATCATGGAACATGTTTAAAATTCTCATTACCATTAACTTAATAAGGCAAAGCAAAAGAGATTTTAAATTGGGACAAAAATAACCTCTTGTCCAAAAGTCTCTTGCTCTATAAGTCATTGGTTGTATCTTTTAATTCCACTAAATGAATATGCAATATATATTAGGACATATAGTTTACAAGTAAAAAACCCCCAAAACTAAGATGATGGATGTTTATTTTGAAAACAACATTCCATTTTCCTATTCAATATCATGTGATAAAAGTAGTTCCCTTACACTGGCTACGGCTTCAGACATCCTGCTTGGGCTCAACGTATTACATTACTACTTATTAGGCCCGTTTGCGATATGAGAATTAGACTTAGAGGCGACAAGCATCCAAAGTGGCGTCACTCACTTCACCCTATGCTATTTTATCCTCACCATGCACCTCAAATGTCATGTGATGGATTCATTAATTTATACTGAATTTATAATGAAAACCTTGATCTCTCACCTCTCAGTTCATAAATTTCAGTTATCATACAAAAAGATTTGGTATTTGTTCAATTTCACCAAAAATTTTAAATTGATGCATTGCTCAATTTTTTAACTGACCATTTTTACGACTCGTCAGAAAAACATGTCTTCTTCAAGCGATGTGTAACAGCGAACTGAAGACGTAAATGGATTGAAACTTTCAGAGGTCATTTATGCTTGCCCTTTGGTCAATGCTTAACAGGTGGTTCATACATGCACACTGTATTTCAACTTAAGCCTATACTTGTTATTCAATACCCACACCTCGTACTACTATATTTGATGGCATATAAAATCCCCCTCAATCCAGCAGAAAAAGATTTAGAAAAAAAATACATTTCCCTAAATTCCACTCATTTATCACTCAGTTTTCAACTCTTCTTCAAGTTCTGGCCAATGTTGGGCTAGACAACGAAGGTTAACTTTACCTTTTGAGCCAATTTTTAGGGAAAATGGGGGTTTCTATGCTGTCATATATGTTGATCATAAACTGGATATATAATAGAGAGAGTTAATCAATTTTATAATAATGTTGTGAAAATTAATAAAATGGAGATAATTAATTATAATTAATTATTAGCCCAAGTGTTTTTCAGGTTTTTATTCATTTCTTTAATCTACTTTTAGGTCAATTGTTTGAACTTGCATTATTTTTATCAGTTGAGAATTCATTATAAAATGGTTTATTGATAATAATTAGGGTATTAGTGACCTACAAGACTTTCAGCTTAGAGTAAAATCAAATATTTTTCTTTTAAATCATTTTTATTGTACATTGGCAGCCATTTTCAGAAAGAAAAAGAAATATGCAAATATATATATATACATATCTGTTTCTGTTCTGTTTCACTGGATGCGATAAACCAGGTTTTTTCAATAATGGCAAACTTTTTCTGATATAATATATGACAGTTCCCATTAAGTAGGATTTTGAGAAACAATGAGAAAAATGTCTGAGTTAATTACATTCAGTTGTAGTACTTTTACACTTACATGTGTTTATATGCACAGCCATGAGTCTGTGTAATATATACATATATTCACAGACATGTATGTAAACACGTGTATAATATGAACACACACACAAACATACACACATACATGGGTAAGTGAAAAAGTATTGCTACAAAATCATAGAAATCTTTATTAAACAAACATATCAATATGCAAAGCTATTGTTTCTCAACATACCCTCAATGTAGGTCTTTACACGTCTGAAAGCGATGTTTCCATCTCTCTAACCCTCCCCCCCCTAAAGAATGCTGCACTCTTTGATTTACACAGTTTTGGAATCATCAAGGGATTCAAATTGTGTTCCTTTTGAATGTTCTTTGAGTTTTGGGAACTAAAAAAGTCTTGCGATCAGGGCTGTAGGTTGGATGGGGTGAGATTCTAAATGAAATTCTATTAGGACTGCCTTTGCTACCCTCGAAGTATAAACAGGTACATTGTCGTGAAGGAAACAAATCCCTCAGTGCAATTTCCTGGCCATTTTCTCACCAATGCAGTTTTCAATTTTCTTAAAACTTCTTCATAATATCCCCCCATGATCGTCCTATGCCCTTCAAGAGAATCTGTCATGATTATCCCTTGGAATTGGAATCCAAAAAACAGTCACCATCACTTTCTGAGCTGACCACACGTTTGAAGTTTTCCCCGATCTTTCTTAAAAGACTTGATCCATCTGAAAACCATTCCTGTGTGGGGTGGCATCCCCATAAAACTGTTACAAAGCTCCACTGATTTCCACTCGAATTTTGTAAAAGATTTGATGTTAGCCTGACCTCAAAATCGTTTTTTCCATTGCACGAAAAGTATCCTTTTTATAAACGCACCCTAATGAGACAATGACAGGTATATTAATGTGAGAACTTGTTTGCAACCATCCAATGATCCTAGATGTTTAAACCCATTTTGTTTGGAATAAACTCATCCATTTATGAACTGGAACACTAGTAACAATACTTTTTGACTTACCCTTGTATACAGTAACGGGCCATTTATCTGGCTCCCAGAAAACCAGTGATTTTTTAAACTGGCTGTTTTGAATCTGGCAGGGGTCGTAATAGTTTGCAACTTGGCTACACTTTGTTTTAATTTTTGTGGCGTGGTTAAGTAGATTAATATTGATTAAACAGACACTGTTTTTGAAGTGGATTAATTTTGATGTTATAAACAGTTTCATTCTTTACATTTCTTCATTTACTATTCATTGTATATTTTATATTTCAAGAATTTTAAGTGGATTAATAAAGATCAAACAGACCCTGCTTTAGAAGTGGTTGATTTGTATCTTTTAAATACAGTTTTTTTACTTTTCATTGTTTATTTTATATTAGAAACTGTCAACCAAATCTGTCAAAATAGATTTCTTCAGTTTTCAAGTCGGTCTGGCTGGCTGGCTAGCTATGTATCTATAATGAATACAGGCCACACTAATGGAGCTAGAGGGCTGAAAATTTCAACATTTATTCTTCATTATGTCTAGAAAAAACATTTTTTTGGTTTTTTTAAATTCCTCCCAAATAGGTTTTTAGTGGAGGGCTAAATCTTTGGCTAAATTGAGCCCTAGTTTATGCCTGCTTGTTTTTTGAAAATTCAGACTTTTAAGTGATCCAAGGTGAGAGAAATAACTTATTCATTGATCACCCCTTTTTTTAATTGATCACCCCCAACACCCCAAATATAATAAATATATATACACTCCGAGGCAAATGAGCCAAGCACTTTCCATTATATAAAAGATCTTAACACCATGGAGAACATATGGGCGCATATTAAGGCCAAACTGGTTGGGAGAAAATTTGGGAACACTGACCAGCTGTTGGAAGCAGTCAGAGATGAATGGAACAACATTGGAGCAGCACACTGTAAACAACTATCGAACAGCTTGACCAAACTGAAGAAAAACAAGGGAAAAGCTATCCCATACTAAAACATACTCTGTGCACAAACAATGCACACACTGTTGTATAACATTGGCAAATATTTCATCTATAATTGTTAGAATGAAAGAGTAAATTTGATAAAAAAAGCTTGGTTCATTTTTTTTGCCTAGCAGTGTATATATATATATATATGGTAGATATGGTTAGACAATGTGGGAAAGGAAAAGAGTGAGAAAAGCTTGTTACATCTCAAACATGTTTATTATCACGAGGATAAATCTTTATGCATTTCATCGCGGCGAACAACGTCTTCAGAAGAAAGTTGAACATGGCAGAGTCCTGCAGTTATCCGTGTGGCGTGCAGTGAGTGATCCTGGATATGTGTGTGGTGTGGTGCTGTGGTCATTCATCTGCACCACACACATCTAGGGTCACTCACTGCAAAACTAGAAACCAGAGGTGAAGCGATTTCAACTGAAAATCCCAACTAGTTTCAGTGACAAACTAGCTGCGATTAAAGAGAATGGTTTTCAAACATCATGCACTAATTCACCTGTATCAAAATCTTGTTTTCAATCTAATTTACATTTGGTGAGGAGAAAATTACAGCAATACATTTAAGATACTGTAGAAAATATTTTACAGGGCAAACTGCTTGAGGAAAAGATTTTTGATTTACAAAATCTTTTGTATTGTTAAACATTAATAAAACAATGATAATTACAGAAATGGTATATAATATCATTTCTCCACAGTTTATATAATTTATAATAATCTTAAGCAAATGATTCATATCATTTCTATAAAATTCCCTACTGTAAATTTATATTCTTAAAATGAAAATTAAATAAAAGTCAAATATCATGTTTTTCAGTCAGACTCAATGCAAACCGTAATCATTCTGTATTTCACTATTTTCCATACTAATGTGGGCAACTAATTAAAGGTGTTTTGTATAAACCATGTTTAAAATGAAACAAACTGAAACTTTATTTATCAAAACACTCATGATATTTCCCTAAAGCAGCTGAAAGCCATAATAAATAAATACTTCAGAACAAATTAAGATTGAAAAGCTAAACCTCATGTGAGGGGTCACTTGAAGCATCTTAAACAAGTGAGAAGCTTCCATCTTTGAAGCTTGCACTCTTTGACCCATCATCTGAAGAAAAACCTGTAAGGATTACAAGTGTCTACAAAACATGGCTGACTTCACGGCAACTTCTATCCAACCGGGCATTACAGTTTTAATGTCAGGTTTTACATGTGTTTGTGGTGAACTTTGGAGGGTCTGTTAAATGTCTTATGTGTTTGAAATAAATAATCAAGACATTGTTTTAGCATATTAAAGCTGTAGGAAGGAGAATTTATTTATAGATATTATGGGGAAAAGGAAGATAGGAAAAAAATGTAAAAAGTGAAAAACTGAAAATGAAACTTCATTTTCAGTTTTTCACTTTTTACTTATTTACAAAGGAAATAAAAAAAAATATAATATAAAACATTTGAGAGAATTTAGAAATCCTAAAATCAAAAATAAATGAAAAAAGGAAATAACAAATGAGAGAAGGAAAAACTAATAATGAACAAAATGAAAGAAAGAGAGCAAAAATGAAAGTTCAAAAAGTAATTCAATGATTAACAACGAATGGAAAGAAAAGTGAATAAATGAAAAAGTGAGGATAAAAGGTGAACATATGATAATGAAGAAAATGAAGAAATTAGGAAGAAATAAAAAATAAACAGAATGCAAGAAAAACAAATGAAGAAACAAAGAAAGAGTAGAAAAGAGAAATAATGAATTAGAAAAAGAAAGAAAGAATAAATAAATCAATAAATGAATGCCAGAACAAAAGGGAGGTAACAAAAAGAAAAGTTATTTCTGTTGCATCCTCTCCTGTCAATCATGTCATAATAAGAATGGAGACTTCATGACTGTGGATTGTCTTTGTTGTGAATGAGCTCATAGAACAGAAATTTCCTATTCAAGAATGACAACAAAATGAGAAGGCAGAGAAAAAAATGGAAAAAGAAAAAATGTGTTCAGTTGACAAATATTCTAATTGATTATTTTGAAATCTGAATTATACATTTTTATATAGTCAGTGTAGAGTGACTTAGCACCCCTCAACTCTACAAAAATACATGACATTATTTTTTTTTCTTTACTATCCTAATGTATTTACTATCATTTTTTTTAGCATCCCATGTTACCTCAATAAGAACTTTTTCACTATCTTTTGCTATTGTTCTGTGAACATGTACACACATACATACATGTACACAGACACATACCTACATACATGTACAAAACATATTGAATGATCTAAATGGGGAAAGTAAAAAAAATAGGGTTAAAGATGAACAGAACACAAACAATAAAGTCCTGAAATAGGCCATAGAGAGTGAGGTTTTAGATGAAGTTAAGGAATACGTTTACCTAGGTCAGGTAATAAAGTTAGAGAAAAGTGAAATAAAACGACGAATTAACAATTGGTTGCAAAGCATTTAGTATAAATAGAGACATATTGAAAAGCACCTAAAAGTCAATATGCTTAAAACATAAAGTGTACAATGAATGCATAATAGTGGGTATTATGCATTCATTGTACACTTTATGTTTTAAGCATATTGACGTACGGATGCGAAACATGGAAACTGACAAAACAAACTCAGATTTGCACATAGAGCTATGGAAAGAGCAATGCTAGTGATAACTCTAAAAGATCAACATCAGAGGGAGAACAAGGGTGAAGGATATTATACAAATAATTAAGTGACAAAAATGGAGATGGGCTGGGCACTTAGCAAGAAGAAAGGACAATAGATGGAGCAAAAGTTAACCAATTGGTGCCCATGGGACAGTAAACCCAGTAGGAAAAGACTAGACACAAGATGAAGGGATGGAGGTAGAAAGGTATGCTGGTAAGACATGGCAGAGTTTAGCGCAATTACGATCGTCATGGAAGGACTTGGGAAAGGCCTTTGTCCAGCAGTGGACTTATAATGACTGATGATGATGAGGATTTTATTAATTTTGATCTTTTAGGATGTACAGTTTGACTCCTGAAACTTCAGGTACCTTCTATAATTTGGAGAAGTGTTGTTCTGATCAGATTATTGAACTCATACAATCTAATAATAATGTTTTTATTAATAAAATCTATGTATAAAAAGAAAAGTTGCATGATTGCACACATACACCCGGGAACTTACCTGCCCAAACCTCCACTTTTGAACTACCATTCTTTCTCCCCTTAAACTACATGTATTTAATCTCCATTCTACATTCTCATTCACATGAAATGATATTTTTTCCTCTTAACATAAACCAAACATTGTATGTGGTCGGTTAATTTCCTCCTATACGTTTTTTTCTTCTTCACATTGTTTTGGCCGTATACCCTCCAGTTTTCCGAGGGTGTCTGCTGTTCCAAGGGAGCCAGCAACACAGACAGAAAATTAGTCCAAACCAATCACATTCAATGTTTAAAACACCTAGTCTAACAAAATTCAGACATAAACAAAACATCTTTACAACCAATTTCTACAACAGTTAATCATAGTACACTCCTAATTATATACTTTTTCTGCGACTGATATTGTTGATAATGGTCAGCTACAGATATTGCAAGTGCACAAGTTTTGAGGTCCCAAAATCAATGAGCCCAGGGTGTCGGTCAAAACAGTATAGGGTAATAAAAGGGTTCCCTTTGTTAGTATGGGGGTGTAGGTGTCTAGATAATGTGGATTTATGTCTACCAGCCTTTAAGTGAGTGAGAGGTGTTTGTATGATTTAGGTGAGTGTTATCGTGTGTGATGTCCAACTGGTATGTTCTTGTTTGCTCTTGTATGTGTGGTGCCTATATAAATACATACACATAAATATATACACTAATACATCTGCATATAAACATACATATACACAAAAATATGCACATATATACACACAGAAACATATATATATATAGGTTTATATCGGCGAAACGTCCAGGCCACTCAAAAAAAAAGAAGAAGGATATATGAACACTGTAGAGCCCTCAAGCTTGATGACCACCTAAATTCCCGAGTCACTCACAGATACACACACAACCACAATTTTAACTTACAAAAAAACAACATCATAAAACACACGTAATTCCATGAAACGACGATGCATCGAGGCCGCGCTCATATCCGAATGCGAAACAATACACCAAAGACCTGGTTATTTCCAACTGGCCATACCGTTAATTAAGATCATACTAAAACAACACACCATCACAGTCATAAATAATCACATACACACACAAGGTATTGGATAGAATACAGGTCATACCACACACATACTTTTATCCACATACAAATATACACCCACCCACATATGCATATAAGCACATACATACCCTGCTACATGCACACATACACTCCTCTTAGTGACATACACACACACCCACATACGCACATAAGCAATAAAGCAGACCCACTTAAAAAACCCAGAGAAGACAACCACTATCTAAACACACCATTGCCACCCCCCTCAAAACCCATATACAAAACACATCTCAGTTCATTCACACCACACGACTCTGCTATGTTCAAATTTCTTCTGATGACGTTATTCACAACAACGAAATGCATAAAGATTTATCTTCATGATAATAAACATATTTGAGACGTAACACGCTTTTCTCAATCTTTCTTTTCCACATTGTCTAACCATATCCACTATTTTGTTGGATTCCCTCACATCCAAACAACAATAATCATTACGGTGTCCAGCATGAAATAAAGTTGATCAGCATTTGAAAAAAATATTTGATTGGAGAAAGTTTAAACTGGGAAGCAGTCAGGGAGTGCATACCTCCTCTGCCAATAAATACACACATGCAAACACACACATCCGTACACATACCTATACAAATATATGTACATACAACTATATGCATACACAAACACATATATACATTCAAACACATATACATAAATGTATATGTACATAGGCACACACATATATACAACTGCATATATATATACACACATACACATATATATATATATGTGATAATTATAATGACACTTATTAGTGAGAGCCTATATTTGCCCGGAGTCGGTGTGAGCGACTACTAAACGAGCGTCCCAAATCGGAACGTGTGAATGGAGAGGCCAACCAAGTGTACGATAAAAGACTCCTGTCTATCATGTGATCTTCGTTAGTTCAGTGGTAGAACAGCACCGCGTATAGGTGGCTTCCAAGGTGGACGCGGGTTCGATCCCCGCACGAAGTTCGTTTCTTTATTCACATTTACGATTTGGGATGCTCGTTTAGTAGTCGCTCACACCGACTCCGGGCAAATATAGGCTCTCACTAATAAGTGTCATTATAATTATCATATTGTGTCGATTGGATATACAATTATCCATAATTTGATTTCATATATATATGTGTATATAAATAATGTTTTCTTTAATTTCTTTATCTATCATAGATTTGTAAAGCATAGAATTATGTTTTACTTTTTTCCATTTTGGGCACTAAATTGGGTTAGTTTGCCTGGACTATAAAAGTGTACGCTAGAATACCTAATTTCATAAACCTTTTTGGCCATAACTTCTTTCCCACAACAGATACATATTGACAGATACACTGTTAGAAAGCTGACAAAATCCCCTTTCCATGGATTTGTAAAGCATAGGACTGTGGGCTATAATATCTAAGTTGCCATCACTGCACCTTCTTGTTATCAGCATGTAGATATACAGCATGTAGATATACAGCATGTAAATATACAGCATGTAGATATACAGCATGTAAATATACAGCATGTAAATATACAGCATGTAGATATACAGCATGTAGATATACAGCATGTAAATATACAGCATGTAGATATACAAACCGCGTCCACCTTGGAAGCCACCTATACGCGGTGCTGTTCTACCGACTGAACTAACGAAGATCAGATGATAGACAGGAGTCTTTTAGTCGCTCACACCGACGCCGGGCAAATATAGGCTCTCACTAATAAATGTCATTATAATTATCATATACAGCATGTAAATATACAGCATAGAACTGGGAACTCTTCAGTCTGAAGTCATTTCAAGTGCATTAAATTAATTAAACATTTCATTAAAGAATTGTCAAAAAGAAAAAAAATGATTTCAAAACTGATTTATAAAAATACTCTAAAACAGTACAGCCTTATAAAGGCCCTTGGCATACATATCTATTAGGTGTGTGCAAAGGTTTCCAGCAAAAAAACGGTTTTCAATTGTGTATTCAGTCTCTAGTTTTCAAAAGAGAATGCTGGGAACTTTTGCACACACTTAATATGTTATGTTTTGCATCATTTAGGCAAACACAGGTGTTTATGTGGCGAGGCATGTTAATAAAAAAAACAACTCATTATAGAATAGAGCAGTAAATCTCTCAAGCTCTGTGAACAAACACTATATTCCATTCTGCAGACCAAATGTAGCATTTACAAGTGTTATCCAATGTTACTCTATCGTAACAGAGGAGGCTGAACAAACTTTCCCAACTTTTTGATTAGTGGGTCTCGTGACATCATTTCAAATTAACTTGAATTCAGACCAGAGGGAATAATTCGAAACTGTCAACAAAAACTGTCAACATAGGTCAACATAGGTTTCTTCAGTTTTTATGTGATTCTGCCTGGGTGAATATGTATGTGTCACGTGTACAGGCCGCACCAATGGAGCTTAGAGGGCTGAAAATTTAAACATACTCCTTATTATGCTAGAAAAATGATTTTTTTGTTTTTTTAGACTTCTCCCCAAAAATAAATGTTTAGGAGTAGTGATTAAATTTACAATGTAAGTTTATACTAAATTGGTCCCTTTGTGTCCGACAGCGATCATACTTGTTTTTTGGAATATTCAGACTTTTTCAGTGATCCAACAGAATGCGAGAGAAGTAACTTATTCATTGATCACCATTTTTTCCAATTTTTTTAATTGATCACCCCCAACACGTCATGCTTCCAAAAGACATTAGTTACATGATGGTTTCTATTGAGTGACTAACCAGGCTTGTCTAAATTTTCTTTCATTTTCATAGATATATTAAAACTCCTGTAATACACAGATTAAAAAGTAGGAAAGAAATTCTTTAAGGCTGGTGGAAAACCTCACCTCATAAGATTGGGTTAGCTGTAATTCATAGCCAAAATTATGTCTAGAAGCTCATACTGTGAGAGATGATATTTTTCAGTATTACTAAACTATTTAAAACAAGGTTTTATATATATATATATAACCTGCTTTTAAATATATATATAATACACACACATATTTTATCTATGGATCCACAGCATTTACACAGGTGCAAACATGTGCACATATCCACAGATGCCAGTATTTATATTTAAAAGAAACATTCTGAATCAGTAGGAGGAGCCTATAAGTCAACAGAAATCTATTACATTGCAAACATTTCCCTTAAAGATTTATTCAGGAAGAAAAATGTTTGGACTGTAAATTCAACTGGATGTGAACTCATAGTTCAGAATGTCATGAGAGAAACTTGCTCTCTTCATTCAGTAAAAAAAGTCAAAAACAAATTGGTTGTCCCTAACAGAGGGTTTATGTAGGGAAAATATTCCATTTCCTCTTATTCACAAAAAATTAAAATGTTATGTAACATTTACCTCTGCCAATGAAGTTGGAAGCGGTCGTATATGTATTCACTTGTGTTCTGTCTGTCAGTTAGTCTTTCTGTCTGACTGTCCGCCTATCCATATAATATCACCAAAAGTTCTCAAAGAATTTCAATATTTTCTGGAAGGGTGCACCATGGGCTAAGGAAAAATTGACCACCCCCGCATCATAGCTATATGTCCACACAATATTCCTAAAAGTTCTCTTTTTTTCATACATTTATGTATTCACCCGTGTTTGTCTGCACTATATCTCCAAAAGTTCTCAATGAATTTCTATGACAGCTTGTGAAAGAGTTGGCCATGGGTTAAGGGAGAATTGATTAAATTTTGGGGTGGATCCAGGAATGTTTTTACAGTTATTTCCCCTGCATCGTAGCTATATATGAACTGATCTTCATTCAATTCTTAGTGACAATGCCATTGGCAGAGGAGGTATGCACTCCCTGACTGCTTCCCAGTTTAAACTTTCTCCAATCAAATATTTTTTTCAAATGCTGATCAACTTTATTTCATGCTGGACACTGTAATGATTATTGTTGTCATTATTTACTTATCTAAAATAATGACATTTCTTTTTTAATAGTTCTTAACAATTGGAAGGGTCCACATTTTGACATGTTGAAGAATTTTAGAACATTTTGACTGAGGGAGTTTTTATAAAATATTTTCATCTTGGAAATAAAAATGAATTAGAAAGACAATTAAGGCATAAAATTTAAAAAATTGGGAAGATAAAAGTAATTTCATAATTGCAATATACCCATCTTTTATCAACATCTTACTTCAGTTAGGAAAAATAGATACAAAAAGTATTTAAATAATAGTAACTTACTTGTTTGTGATTTGCAACTTTCTACTGTAAGAAGCTTCAGGAAAACCTGGGAAAGAAGATATCAGAGTTAATTCCTTGGTTTTTGAAGAAGAAGCAAAAGTTTAACAATGTCCAGGTAAAAATTGGGTATGGGCTTTTTTCTCCTCAAGAAAAGAAAGAGTACAATGTGGAGTTTTAGTGCAAGTTTTTTCTTCCTCTTAATTTCCAAGTGCCTTTGGATATAAACTGACTGACTGAGTGTTCTGTAGTGGAATGAAACATCTAAAAGGCAAGGGAACAGTGAGAAGTAGAAAAAAAATACATGAAAAAAGTAGGGTTTCAGAATAAATGGCAGTTACAGGAGAGGGAGGGAGGGAGGTGGGAGAAGTAGTAGCAGGGAGGATTAAAGATAGGGATGTTTTTTGAAGTGAGTGAAACAGATTGATAATAATCATTTTCATCTTTTTTATCTTCTCCCTCATTTTCTTCATCACCCCCAACACTCCTCACCACTCGCACTTACCCTGACTACTAAACCCAACAGCAACCAGGATTTCGAGGCTGATGACGTCAAATCAATATTTAAGACTGATATCAACTTTTAATTCTTTTTCCTGGTAATTCTTTTTGTCAGTTTATGTTTTAAGCACTGACATTAGACAGGTGAATGTATGCATGTTAAAGTTAAGAATATTTATAACCAATAATGTAATGTGGGGATTTTCTGAAAGAATATATATATATGATAATTATAAAGACATTTATTAAT
>VCCN01005472.1:5701565-5710170 GCA_006491835.1 Architeuthis dux | reverse complement strand
CTGTGTCCGTCAGGGCTTTAGAGCCAATTCACCCCCACCCCCCCGCAAGTTGCTTTTTCTCAAAAACGAAAAAAATCGCCAAATAACTAAGGTCAGATTCAGTTAAAACAGTTAATTCTGCGACTGAAAAAAATCCTTATTTCGTAATTTCTAAATAATGAATCTTGACCCAAAAATTACTTGCGAAAACATTTTTTCAATTTTTAAGAAGCGGCCAGAAACTGAGACCCATCTTCTTTACAAGTAACCGTTTTTGCCTGTCTTTACAGGTACTGTCAATTTTCAAAAATATCTCTGATTTTTTAGAGTTTAGTCAAAAAATTTGTTTTTCTTCAATCTTTTCTCTTACTAATGGCACAAACATTTTCAAGATAAACTTATCTTTTATACAAGTTTGAGGGTTTTCCTAGGTGTCAATTTTCCATGGATCCAGGTTTCTATGAGGCACCATAATCTTTTCAGTGCTTAGGTCCTCTAAAGGTCTTAAGCTGGCCCTGTATATTAATAAATGTTTCATACTTAAAAAATAGTGTAAAGTTACAATAACTCACCAGAGACAACTTGATGCCTTCTTTTAAAATATGAGGCTATAAATTTGAGAAAGCATTAAACTTGCTTTATATACAATTTCAAACGGAAGCTACCGGAACATTAACTGAAATCATTTTAATTTCAAATTTACAAAAAATAAAAAAATTTTAGTATGCACGTTTACTTATGATTGCAACCAAATTTAGGTCTTCTACAGGGGTTGACCCAACCTATTGAGCTGACCGTCTTCCGTGATTCTTTTAGGGTGGTCTATGCTCACCCCAGAAAATTTCAGGGCATATCAGCTACTGAAATTAAGATAAATAAAAAAATTCTGATGATGTTCCAGAAGACACTGGAAGATCCGCCCCTGCAGGGTATGGGTGATTGAGAGAGTCCATCACTATACCTTTTCCTGAGCAAATCATATCTCTCGAACGGTCATTATCTGAAACCCAACTAAAACATGTACAGGTTAAAGGTTAGAGTTAGGAATAGGGTTTTCATAACAATAAAGACCTACCATTTTCAGTCTTTTTAGGCAATTTAATTTTTTTTTGGCTTTTACTTGTTGGGGACTAACGAAAAAGACCCATGAATTCTATTAAGAGACAAGTTTCAACTAATTTAACTCAAAAATTAACATTTGTGGCAATTGATGCAGTATCAATAATTATTTGATTATTCATTTTCATTGATTCAGTTTTCTTGCCGTTGTTTTTAATTTGCTCGCTCTATTTTTTAATTTGCTCACTTTATTTTTTAATTTGATTGCTGTAATATTTAACTTGCTCGGGAAAAGGTATCCAGATTTTTCACCTGTCAAAGTGGATCATTGGCTACTTTGGACTGAACTGGATGGACCATGATCTTCTTTTGTTGTCGAGATAAGCATGTTGGTGTACTTGAACTGTTTTCCACTTCATGGTGACAGGAAACTGGTGAACCGGAATAGTCAAACCTGGATGCAAGCAGCCATCTTCTTGTCAAATGAAATTAAAAGATTTTCAAGTACGTAGTCATATTTTTTCCACAAATACTGTGATCATAAATGCAGCTGGTATTATTTGACACTAGGCCATGAGCAATCGCATTGCTGATGCTAATTATAAGTGTACAACAACAGTCTCAGCTGATGGCTGCTACCAGGGGCATAGTTGGAGATGGGGGGGGGGCTTTGCTCCTTGAGGGCCCCTCCAACATTTAGTGAGATTTTTTATTGTATAATGTTAATAGAAATGCAGTGGGTGAACTACTATTCATAAAGCTGGCAGGATTTAAAATCACCCCCATCCCCTCTCTCAGCTACACCCCTTGCTGCTACTAATACTATAAGTGTGATAGGCACAGATGAAAATATTTAAAACTCGGAATTATATATTCCTCAGAGACTCTCAAATGTTCAAATTCGGAAAGGAACTCCTTATTTTAAAATTGTTTACCATTCGATTTTGTTCATTTGCACTACATGTGACAAGCGTGTTGTAAATATCTACATGGAAATATGCTTTCAAACGAAAGAAAATGAAAACAAAATGAAAAACTACTAAAACAAGCCAGCCAAAATTGTCAGTTGATTACATCCATTGTAAATGCCATGGAGGTTTCTACCACCAGCAATAAAGAAGATCCAGAACCATCAACATCGCAGAAGGAAAACTTGCAGATTCAAATGTCTGGCAAGCAACCTGAGTCATCAACAAGTCATAAGCCGACTGAGTTGTCAACATCTCACATGCAACCTATCCAGTCAACATCTCATGAGCAACCCGAGCTGTCAGCATCTCAGCAGGAAGAAGCACTCCCAAACCCTATTTCTCAAATAAATCAACCAAAAAATATCAATTTTCCTAAGAGAAAATTTGGTCAGAAAGGGCGATATTTTCATTCTGATTGATTTAAAGTTTCCTTGGTTACACTATGATATGAATTTGGATGCTGTATTTTGTTATACCTGCATGACCGTGGAGATGAAAAATCTGAAAACAAAAGCCAACAAAGACGAGGCTTTTATAAGCCCTGGATTTAGGAACTGGAAAAAGCTGGTGAAAGCTTTCACAAACACAAGGTTTCAGATTGTTACAAAGACTAATGCCAAGCTCTTATTTTTCGCCAATAATTCCCAGAATGTAGATAAAATTTTAAATGAAAGTAAGATCGAAAAATAGATATTTATGACCATTCTTCGAAACATACAATTTTTATTCCGACAAGGTCTGGCTTTTGTGTAAATAAAGATGAAGGTAATTTTGGCCAGCTGATGAAGCTAAGTTCAAAGATTGACCCTAGGATTACTGCGTGGATGGAGAAAAAGCAAGATAAATACTTCCATAATGATACACAGAATGAGCTGATTAGGCTTTTACAATTTTGAGAGACATTGCCAAACATATCAATTACAGCGTATTCTATTCAATTATGGCTGATGAAGTTACAGACTGTAGTAAAAATGAACAATTTATTGTATGATTTCGGTGGGTTGATGAAAACTATGAAGCCCGGGAAGATTTTATTGGGCTTTACAAAGTGGATAATATAAAGTCTTATACACTTATACAAGTATTCCATTGTCAAACTATGATGGTGTAAAGAATATGAGTGGCCTTAGAAACGGTGACTCCACGCAAATATCATCAGAATCCCCAAAAGTATTCTTTACACATTGCTTTGGACATGCATTAAACATTGCTGTTGGAGATATGATTAAAAGTATTCAATTTTTAAAAGATGCCATGGACACTACTTATCAAGAAATCACTGTAGAGAGATGCAGTGTTGAAGAAGATACGCAAAGAGCTAGATTTAGATTATCCAGGGTTTCGAGTTCTTTGCCCAACTAGGATTTTCTAGGGATTTTCAAAAAACAAAGAAAAGCATTTTCCCTACTCATTAAGGGGAGTGCGTGTAGAAAATTTCAAGTTTCTACTATGAACGGTTAGGGCTGGCACAAGTCCGAATACATAGATAGATAGATAGATAGATAGATAGATAGATAGATAGATAGACAGATACATATAAATGTGTGAACACATGAATAAACTAAACCTTTGGTAACAGTGGTTAATTCATATTGGTGTTTTATTTAAAGGAACAAGAAACTGAATAAAGTAGTACAAAGTATGATATAAAATCTTAACTAAATACATTACTTTGTACAATGCAATCATACTTGTATTATATTAAAACATACCAATACAATTTTATTTGCCATGAGAGATAGGCTGTGCCAAAATTACTATGAAACAATTTCAAGTTTACATTTGCACAAGCATTCAGTGGGCACACACTTTTGATACAGAAAAAAAATTACTAAAAATGAGAGGGAACATTGGTGACAGCAGAAACATTGGTGACAGCAGGAACCTATCTAATATCATAAAGTCCTGATTTTGAAATCTGTCAATCTCACAATTATATATGATTCCTTTATTCACTACACAGGGAATTCAAAAGTACAGAAGTTAAGTAGACGGGACAGATTATAAAACAAGTTATAAAACAGTCTTTGTTTGTCACTTTCAACTGAACTTATATCATAGGCAATACACATACACACACATGCATGCATGTACACACATATGCACTCACACAGAGTATATAACAGACCAACAAAGAGTATAAATAATAAAATTCTCTTTAAAAATTATTTACCAATCTGGATCCAACATTTGATCCTTTTTCAACAATTATTGGCAAATATCAGGGCCTTGGACGGATTCTTCAAGTTCTAATAGTAAAAGAATGTCTTGTAAAAAGATTATCAGATTATTCATAGATTCATATACACTAATACACATATGCAAATATACATATAAACACATTTATGCATACATTACCTGCTGTACATGTGCATCACTCACATACAGATTTACACACATACAATCACTATGAGTAAATGTGCCAATATAAATATACATAAACAAAGAGAAACATTAATTTTAGGAAAGGGAAAGGAACAAATACTTAAGAATTCTTTTCTTTTTCTACTTTTTTCTACCCTTCCCTTCATTCAACCCATCTTAAAGTTCCTTCCCCCCACCACATCTATTTTACTTCCTCATTTCCGATCTCTTGGACAGAGATGTTTACATCTTATTGAGAGTCTTCAAAGAAGTCTTTAATGGCCCACTTCCATACTTAGAACAGTTCTTCCAGTTCCAGTTCTATTAATTCTTGGATGCTGGATGCCATTGCAGAATAGTTCTCTAAGGTGATGACTCTTTTCTTTATTCCTACGTCTTTTTTCCTTCTCCCTATCGAGGAGGAATCTCAAGAGGGGAAAGTGCTTGTATGGTATGAAGATGATGGCTAGCAATTCTACACCCTCATCTTCTCTCTCACCTCTATTGACAGTCATCAATATTGTCAACTTTGTTAGGCAAATGTTAGTTTTATAAGATCTAGATAAACATGTCTAGGAGTTCACAGAATACTACTTTCTCTTTTAAAAGTGATTATACGCTCAGAAGCACATATTGACAAGAAACCATCTAACAGTATCTCTTCTAAAAATGTTCTCCAAAAGGACCTGTTGTCCAAAATTGATGATAAAAATTCTTTTTAAAAGAAATTTTACATGAATTGAGACATTTGATCAGAAATTACAAATACCAATATCAGAACAAAAAGCTTATTCTGTTATTTCAGTAATTGTTTTTATCTATAACAAGTTATAGAAAGATTTTATATACTTTTAACAAATGTATGTAAATTGTGAAATTGGAAGTGTTTCATCTTGAAATCTGAATTCAAATATAGCAAAATATATTAAAAAAAGAATTGAAAATTCAATGGTGTTATAGTTTGCATCCTATAAAATCACTATCTGTTTTGAGCTATTTGTTAATATTGTTATTCTGCACATACCGCAAAACACGGCCCGTTAAATATATATACGTGCATGTACACAATATATATGTATGTATATATCTATCTATTAGCTGGGGTATCCGGCATTGTCCGGGGAAAAATATAACAACACATGAAAGCAAATGATAATCTATAGAGATTTCATAAAATTATGTGGACACATACACTTTAAAAAATTTCAAATGCCACCGACCACATCTTCCATTTCGCATGCATCCCCTGCATACATACATACACACATGACATATTTTTGCCTGCTGCTGGTTTTTTGCTTTAAAGTACTATTTATGGCTGGATACATTTCGGACATGGATGCATTTTTGCCAAAAAATGCAAAGAATTACATAAAAATTAATTTTTTGTTAGAAATCTTTCTGAAAATGCTGATAGAAAAATTATTTGTTTCCAATGCTTAGTACAGGTGATATTGGCTAGGAATGACCTCGAATGACCTTTAGAAGTCTACAGAGGTCAGTGCCACCTATCCTATGTTAATCCTGGTGTTACGTTACCCTTGTAAACAAATTTGCAGCTTCTAGGGAGCAGCCGTTTAGGAGTCTATAAAACTAAAGAAAGAAACAAACTTTCGTCGTCTTTATAGTATTGAATATTTATGCACATATACTCACACATATTATATCAGGTAAACTGTATGTGCCAACCTGCCTTTGTTTCAAGTTAAAAAATTAAAAGAAAACACTTAATGGGAATAAAATGAATGATTAAAATGTAAAGTATGAAATGCACAACTAAACTGGGATTCTCTTATGCAGTAAATAACATGATAGAAGGGCTATCCATACATAATAAATGCACAACTAAACTGGGATTCTCTTATGCAGTAAATAACATGATAGAAGGGCTATCCATACATAGCAAAGATTATGAATAAAATCCCACAATTTGCACATATACTCAAGCTGATACTTATAATGAACTCTGAGATCGAAAGGATTTCATAATTTTAGTATTTGTATTACCACACTACCAGCAATTTTAGTATTTGTATTACCACACTACCAGCAATTTTAGCATTTGTATTACCACACTACCAAGCAATTTTAGTATTTGTATTACCACACTACCAGCAATTTTAGTATTTGTATTACCACACTACCAGCAATTTTAGTATTTGTATTACCACACTACCAGCATTATTGTTATTATTATTACAGATAATAAGTTTAAACATTTTTGTGTCACTTAAATTTTCCATTGTTTTTAAATTGTAAGATGATGAAAATTCTGAAAATTCTGAAAACTTTAGATTATTAAGGAATTTTCCAAAGCAAACTCTTGAAATGAAGAAGACCAAGGACTTTCTGTTTATCCTCTTTTATTTCTGCTGTTTTTAATGCTAAGTCAATAAGTGACTATTTGTTATTGCCCAGATTGTAAACAATAAACTAAACAATATTATATCATGACTTTATATTCCTTCAGCACAATCTGTAAGAGACTATGTTGACTATGAAGATAGCAGAAGAAAAAAAAGAATGTCATTTATTATTGAATGGAATCTGTCCTCTATCAGGATCTGTGGAATGTACTGAAGCTAGGAATGGTATTTTGGAGGTCAGCAGCAGACAGAGTGCATTTCCTCATTATCAGATGCCAGATCTTCTGCAGGATTTTGAGAGAAAAGAGGTGGGATGAAAAGATGCGTTAACACATACGAGTGGTCATAAAAAAACATTGGCCTGTTCAAAGCAAATATTTTGATAAAAGACATTAATTCACATATCAGTAGCCACAGAAGCAATTATCTCATGGTGACAAACAGAAACACCCGCGCACTGAGTCAAAAACAAAAAAAAACCCCAAAACTATGGCTCAATATCATTCAGCAAGATTATTGTTTTTACATATTCCCTGATGTCTACTTTAAAATGATGTCACTTTAAGAAGAGACTCATGACTCTTTAATATATTAAACCAGTGATTCCCAAAGTGGGTGCTACCACTCCCCTTCAGGGAGGTGCTGGAAGGCAAGGGGGTGGTAGGAGGTGTTGGAAGACAAGTGGTGGTAAGGGCAAAGAATACAAATCGATACCCCCTACGCATAGTCGTATGTCTGAAAAGCTGATTTTACAGGTTTTATTACTTTTATATTAATTAATTCAATTTTCAATATATCATTTTTGACCAACTTTACTGGAGGTGTTGATGAAATATATGCTCTAACGGGCGGGTGAGGGGGTGTGTGCGAAATAGTTTGGGAAACATTGCATTAAACAATCATTCTTTAACATAGAGAGGAGGAGTTCTTGTCTGAATTTTGTTAAATAAGATGTTTTAATCATTGTCTGTGGTTGATTCGGACTAAATCCCTTGTCAAACAAACAAAAAAGACACAGAAATGAATCCAAACCAGCGACATACAATAGAGATTTGGTGAGTGTCTGTCAAAAAGATTCATGTCAGGAAAGCCTTGATCATTTAAAATATGAGGAATAATTGAGTTCGGTATTTCTGAGATGAGGTGTTAGTATTACTGATACTATTGTTCGGACTGAGATCCTCATCTTGGTTGTCATTTCCACAACGTTTCGGCCGATGTACCCTCCGGCCTTCTTCAGGTGTCAAGTTTTGTCGAAAAATAACCACGAAATAATTTCTAGGACATGGATAGTGGAATGAGAACAGTATACCCCCGTGGATCAAATAAAGGGTTCAGTTCAATAGTTCCGGTAAGTGACCGACAAAACTTGACACCTGAAGAAGGCCGGAGGGTACATCGGCCGAAACGTTGTGGAAATGACAACCAAGATGAGGATCTCAGTCCGAACAATAGTATCAGTAATGAGGAATAATGTTATATACAGAAATCAGAGTGTTGTTGCTAATTCCAACTATATATATATAGAGATATTTTTATGAACAGGGTTGGTTTTTATTTCAAGCCCATTAATTGGAATCTACACTATCAATAAATATTGCATATCTATGGTCTCTGCAATTCACTTTTGCACTTGTACATTGCGATACCATTTGACAAAAATATCCACTATGACAATATGTTAAGATAAAGCATCTGCTTTGAAAAATGTTCAGCCTTGTAAGCCATTGGTAGATAGTTCTAATCATTTTGTGTTCTCCAAATATTAGGCCATGTTCTAAACATTTCAGTACTCAAGTCTGCTAGTTTCACAAGCCACTGACCAATAGTTCCTTTCTCTGTGAGTGTTCCATAGATATGGCTTTT
>VCCN01005472.1:5694065-5696565 GCA_006491835.1 Architeuthis dux | reverse complement strand
CTGTTTTTACCTGCTTTTGTTTACTTTTTTTTTACCAACATATAAAACCTTCTTCATCCGTTCCTCTTGTCCTCCTCCTCTCTCTCTTTTTAGAAAAGGCAAATTTCCCACTTGCACTAATTTAAGCAGAATCACCTGAACAAAACAAAATTCTAGTTTAAAATTCATTCAAAGGAGTAAGAATCTGCTGCTGTCCACGTGGCCATAAGGCAAAAATTCTTTATCAACCAGTAGAGAAGGTCGTAGAGAACTCTTGAAGAAAGACCACCTACTTTGGATAATAATCTTTTGAGGGCATCTTTTGAAGTCAATCCTCAATAAAGCAACAGAGATTTAACAAAATGGGCACAATGCATTATATTCAAGTACATGGATATCTCAGACAAATTGGGAAGATATCTAAGGAGGGAATTTGGCTTCTCCATGAACTCTCACCAGAGAATTGAGCACAGCATTCAACGAATTGCAGCAGTGCTGACCAGGAATAAAAACCTTCAATAATTGTTACAGTATATGAGAAAATGGGGATTGTATGATAGCAACAAATGCAAAAAGCAGAGGTGATTACCCTATGTCAAATTGATCTCAACCCTGAAAGCAAGATTTCATCCACAGACAGTTTTGCTATGCATTTGTTAGAACATGACAGGTATGTTCTTCTATGAATGACAGGATCCTAGCAAAAGCACCACTATGGATCTTTATTGCCAACAACTCAAGTGTGCTAATGGTGCATTGCACCAATCAATGCGGAACTTTAGAAACAGAAAGTGTGTCATCCTCTCACATTACAATGCAACGTGTCAATTAGCAAAACAAACCCAGAAGAAAATAAAGTCATTATGTTGGGAAATTTTATCTCAACCTCAGGGCCGGCCCTAGGTACTGGCAGCACGGGTAGTCGCCCAAAGCGCCAATTGCTGGGGGGGCTTGTCATGTGTCTGAGACAGTAAGGGCGTTCCAATTACAAATGAGAAATTGGAAAATGAATAAATTAAACAAATTAAAAACAGTCAAAATAAGAAAATTCCTCGATGTGAAAAAAGATTTTTTAGGAATTTAAGATAATACTATACTTTAGACATACCCACCGCACTTTTTAAATTGTTGACACTCTATTTTAAAACGTAATTAAATTTTTTTTAAATGTGTTCTCAAGTTTTTTCTTGTTCTTGTTAGAAAGAGGAAAGTCCAAATTATTGTATAAAAAAAAAGAAAAACAAATTTTCATTAATCACAACGTAGAATTGAACTTTTAAAATAAATGTTTACTTTTTAATCGATAAATCAATCATTTTGATGCCATTTTGTTGACAGGTCTTAAAAAATTGAGATTCTGTAATTAAAAAATCTACTAAAAATAATTTACATTCAAAATTGATATGAATCTATTTGCAAAAGTTAGTTTCATCATTACTCAACTGAAATGTGGTAAAAATCGTCACATGCTGCATAAAAAAAACAATGAAATATAGCTTTTTTCAACAGTAGGGGTTGGTATAATCGGTGATCGGATATCTATCAGTGATCGACAGGCCATGTCAACAATAACAGACAACATGTATAGAGGGCTGTAAGCATTTTTGAAAGATGGGAAAAAATGGGGTCGAGTCAGTTTCTTTAATGAGCAGAAGACTTTTTACTTTATGGCCATCCGTAAAAAAAATATTGTCCAATTAAAAATGACACACATTTTGATCTTGTACAGTAAGTGAAAGAATAAGAAAAGATTTAAAAAATAAAATCGAATTAATCAAAATAATCAAAAAAAAATCTCTATAAAAAATATTTAATGGTAATATATATTTTTTTACACGGAAATTAGCTATAAAATAAAAATAAAATCTTGCCAAGAAAAGCAATATTTTACTAAGTTTTCAGTTTTTTTAAATTCCTAAATGTGCCTGCTTTTTCAAGAATGTAAACAGAATTTATTTTGCCATTCACCTATCTTTATATATATATGCAAAGAATATTATTTTACAGCTAGTATAAATTTTTTTAAATCATCAAATGAATTAGGTCATCCCATAAAAAAAATGGTTTTTGCCGAAATTTCGAATGGAAACTTCTTTAAAAAAAGTTTGTCCTTTATTTTATATACCGAAAATTTAAAATCCAATGAATATTCGATTTTCGTAAAATTTTAAAATCTATGCAACAGCACGTGAAAGGGAAATTTTCGAATATAAACCACTATATAATCTGTTGTTTACACTGCTACGGCTTTTTTACAAGAAAATGGCCGCTAGCACACACCAAAAATGACAGAATTTCATATCTCGTCTCCCAGTTGACATATCTGAATACTTTAAAAGGCTAAATCATGGTTTTCAGACATGAGGAATTAAAAAATCCTCGTTATTTTACCATAAAATAATAAATGTATAGGTATTTCAGAATGTTACAAGGAAATTTCAAGTATACTTTATAGGCAAAATTGTAGATTGAATTCATGAAGGAGAGATGGTAGGCAATACAAACGTAAACAATAACACAG
>VCCN01005472.1:5670869-5689628 GCA_006491835.1 Architeuthis dux | reverse complement strand
ACAATAACCAAATGAAGGATTCATGCCTTTATGATGGATGACTTGACACCAGAGAAATAAGCTGACGCTTGATTGGTCCGAAAACTGAAGATTCGTCAAGAATTCGAGTATTTTAATTATTGAATTCCCCGTTTCATTACAATTTTCAACTAACATGTAGCAACATGTGTCAAATTTAGCCAGTCTCACACATCTTTTGAGCTGAAAAACATATTGGACAGAAGACTGAATAATAGTCGTATAATGAATATTGATTGTAGTGGACCAGATGAGCCCATGTAATGACATTAACTCCTAACAAGTTAAATCGCAAAATCTTCTTCTATTAAAGCTACCTTTATTAGAAACCGTCAACCAAAACTGTCATAGGTCAACATAGGTTTCTTCAGTTTTAAAGTAATCCTGGCTGGCTATGTATGTATGTATGTATGTATGTATGTATGTATGTATGTGTCACGCGTACAGAGGCAGCACCAATCGAGCTAGAGGGCTGAAAATTCAAACATTTACTCCTTATTTTGTTTTTTTTTAAATTCTCCCCAAAATAAGTTTTTAATGTGGGGCCTTTTAGTGATCCAACAAAAAGCGAGAGAAGTAACGTATTCATTGATTTTCCAATTCTTTAATTGATCAGCCCAAACGCGGCATGCTGCCAAAAGACGTTTGTCACGTGACGGTTTCTAATGGGTGACTAAGCAGACCTGTTATTTATGAAAATATTTCTGAGTCAAGTATATCAGTTTTGTTAAAGTAATTAGTCTAAAAATGTTGTGATCAGTATATAAACAAAATGGGATGGTTTGTTACTGTTTTAAACATTATTTCTTTCATGATCTATGATATCATCTCTCTGTTGAGTAAGGCTTGGTAATCGAAGTAACTTTATAAAAAATAATTTTATGCAACATGTTTGAGAACTTCAATTCTAGATGTACGAATAGTAGTGAAGTTTATCGATCTATTACATAATGCCTCTCATAGAAAAATATCGATTGAACAATTGGAAAATTAACTGTAACAGTAAAATAAATAAATATTAATTTTACTCTTTGATTATCGATGAAATAAAGAAAGACAATGGAACAAGAAGAACCTCTCTCACTTTTCCCTCTCAGGTTTACATGAATGATAAAGTAGTAAACACGGACCCTAATTGATGCAAACAGTGATGGAAATGGGTTTTAGGAACTAGGTATACGGTAAGACTAGGTTTGGGGAACGAGGTATACGGTAATGTCTCTCTTAGTAGACATTGAACATACAAAAACCTGGAAATTGAGAAGTAGGTATATGCCGTAGAGCCGCGTACCCAATAACCTGCTAGCAATTGCTCTACAGGGTGCTAAATGGTGAAAAAGAAAAGTATGACAATATATACGAGATTTAAGTGCATTCAATTTACCGACTTCCTTGAAAGCGTCGGTGATCCCAGAATAAGAACAGGTATATTTAGGTTATTAGGTACAGTTAATAAGGAAATTCCCATGAAGTCTAGAGAAAGGTAGTTCAAAAATCATTTCATCCGCCAGAATTGTCTTTAAAAAACATCCGTTCTCTCATCAAATTGATAACCTATCGGGTTTTTGTTGTGATAATGATTGGGGTGACAGTATGCGCAAATATCGTGTGCTTTCTGAATGATTATTTATGATGAGGATCCAGTCTTAGGGTAAAGATTAAGACCTAAGGACCTCATTGGTGTGAATATTTTAACTGGTTGTTTTTACCATTTCTGTTCTTCCCGCCGTACCTTTTTTCTTTTACTAATAATAATACTCAAGTTCATAACGATGTCCTACCTAGCCAGTACAGCACCATATCTGGGGCAAGAGTGGGTATGTGCCCCAGGAATGGCTCACTTGAGCACATCCTAATCAGTTGCCCGAAAGCGTTGGGGGATCGCCGCTACCGCTGGCGACATGACCAGGTGCTGAAAGCGTTTGCGGATACCGTCTCCGAAGCCAGTCAGCAACAAACATGTCCGCGGCCAAAAGAGCATCGTCTTCGTCAGGGCTAGAGAGCTGCCACAATCACGGCCCAAATCAATGGGCGGTCTCCTGGCTCCTTGGGTCTCCGGACTCCTGACCGAGTTGCGACAACTTCGCTGAGGCCAGACCTGGTGATAACACCGGACTCTTCAAAGGAGGCGATCCTCAAGGAGTTGAGGGTTCCCTGGGAAGACCGCATGGAGGGAACCAGCGAGAGGAAACGGTCCAAATACCAGGAATTGTGCCGGAGTGGGGGTTGGAGGTCCCAGTGTGCTGGCCGATCGCTGTGCAAAGTCTACTCTCTGCTTGGTATTATGGGGCCTCTAGATGCCTCTGGGTCAGAAGGAGCCAATGCCGCTGGGACACGGCAGGGCCTGATCAACCCTGGCTGGGTCGCCTGAGCGAGCGTCTGTGAGTTGAAAGACCCCAAACACCCAATGACCCCAGGGACATCACTGACGATGTTTCTAGAGCACCCTTGCATGTATCTAAAAAAACATAATAATAATAATGATGATAATAAAAAAATGGATTCTACTTAAACTCAAAAAGGTTAGATATGTTAGCAAGGCAATTTATACTCAATATGGATTTATCTTGTAAATGACAGGTTTTAAAATAAGAAATATTTTCATCCTAGACAAGTTTTTCCAACGTCTTTTTGTAGTATCAAATTCTACTGCAGTCTGACCACTGGAAAGATATAATTTTCAAGATGGCGTCCAAGTTGACTGCATTTATGAAAATAACCCATCTTACCCAAAAGAATCGCAAGTTTTTCCAACGGTTTTGTAGTATCAAGTCTGACCACTTGAAAGGTATAATTTCGATGAATAATGAACGAGTAATGGGTCTTAGACGCCATCTTGAAAATTACATCGTTCCACTGGTGGTATCCTTTTGATATGTTATGAAGCACACCTGATACTACATAAAATCGTTAGAAAATCTTGTCTAGGATAAATAATGAATGAGTAATGGGCATTTGAAGGATTTGGCGGCCATCTTAGACGCCATCTTGAAAATGACACCGTTCCAGTGGTCAGACTGTGGTAGACTTTTTGTATGTTATTGAGCACACCTGATACTACAGAAACTCGTTGAGAAACCTTTTGTAGCAATTGGGGGGGGGGTTCAAACAATCAATGCACACGACTAATACATATTTACTAAGCTTTGGAAACAAGTACAAAGTCCAATCTTTATGAAGCACGCAGTCAAGATCGAACCCATTATCAGTGGATTGTAAGAATCTCTAACAGATTTCAGTGATTAAAATGAAAACCTTTTATTCACAATTGCCGTAAGAAATGCTGTAGTGAATAAACTGCAGTCTAAAAAAATGTGGCTGCCTACGAAAGTAACAATACTTATTTAATTTAGGAATGAGAATATAGAACAAACTATAACTCTATCAAGAATAACCACCAGCAAATGAAGTGATGAGTTTGCGTTGGGAAATAAGTGGAAAAGAAAATATTCTTGGATGCAAATAGTAAAGTTAAAAGGTGCAATTTGCTGATGTTTTGCTGAGTTGCAAATGCTCTAGTAGACTTTTCATATGTTATTGAGCACACTTGATACTACACAAAACCGGTGGAAAAACTTGTCTAGGATGAATATTGAAGGATTAATCGGCATTTTGAGGATTTGGCGGCCATCTTTGGACGCCATCTTGAAAATTACACCATTCTAGTGGTCGGAGTATACTTTTAGTATGTTATTGAGCACACCTGATACTACAAAAAAACCGTTGAGAAACCTTTTGTAGTAATTCTTGGGGGGGGGGGGGTCAAACCATAAATACACTCGACTGGGCATTTTAAGGATTTGGTGGCCGTCTTGGACGCCATCTTGAAAATTACACCTTTCCAGCGGTCGGATCGTGGTTGAATTTTGATATGTTATTAGCACACTTGAACGTTAGAAAAGCTTGTCTAGGATGAATAATAAATGAGTAATCGGATTTGAAGTATTTGAAGGATTGAAGGCCGACTATCTTGGACGTCATCTTGCAAATTACACCTTTCCAGTTATGTTTAAAATTATAACAAGCAAATCAAAAACTACGGCATGTAAATTAAAGACTACTTCAAGCAAACCAAAAACTACTGCGAAAAAATTAAAAAGTACGGCGAGAAAATTAAAAAATAAAGCGGGCAAATTAAAAACAACGGCAAGAAAACTGAATTGATGAACATGAATAATCAAATAATTATAGTTACTGCTTCATCGTAGCAAATGTTAATTCTTTTAGTTAAATTAGTGAAACCTTTTCGTTAGTCCCCACCAAAAGCCAACGCCCACATAATACTGGTCAACAAATTCTTTTCTCGCTGAAAAATACCCAAAATGCTGTGTCTTTTTTGTTAGTCCCCACCACGAAAACGAAAACCCTATTCCTAACTCTAACTCATAAACCGTACATCTTTTTAGTTGGGTTCCATATCACAAGACAAGAGAAAGGACAGTGTTGTATATCTTTTTAGTTGGGTTCCATATCACAAGACAAGAGAAAGGACAGTGTTGTATATCTTTTTAGTTGGGTTCCAAATCAGTGAAGTTGTCAGATTTTTGCAGCATTACCCGAAGAAGCTAATGTCGTCAAAAGTTTGAAAGCAATATACCGTCAAATATTTTAAGGCTAATTCGTTACCTCCCACGAAACCAAAAATGTCATTACCAATGGGGATTGATATGTTTGGTTTGTTTTGTTTTTTTTAATTTGCTCTTCGTAGTTTTTTTCTCGCCGTAGTTTTTTTATTCGTTGTTTTTTTGTTCTAGATATGCAATTTGCATCTAATTGTGACCTATATGTCCGAAGATATCAACATTTTAAAGAAAATGTAGACCCCTTTGATGACGTCATCAATCATATGACCTGGTAATTTTTAGAAATGTTGTCTGGGTTTAAATTGATCCGTTTGACAATATTTTTAGTTAAATGTTTCCTTCACCTTTGTTTCAAAATGTGATTATTCAAGATTGTTTTTGAGTATGATAATTAAGAAATAAATTTAAATAAATAAATATATATAAGAATATATTTACTGAGACCAAGAAACTAAATAAGACAGGTCTGGTTTGTTCAATAGAAACCGTCGCTTTTGGCAGCATGCCCTGTTGGGGGTGATCAATTAAAAAATTGGAAAAAGGTGTGATCAATGAATAAGTTAATTCCTCTTGCCTTTTGTTGGGCTATGATCACTAAAAAAACAGAATTTAAAAAGAAAACACGCGTGAACAATGCCGGATACAAACTAAGGGACCAATTTAGCATGAACTTATATTGTGAATTGAACCCCACACTAAATTCTTTCAGTCCTCTAGCTCCATTGGCTCGGCCTGTACACGGGTTGGGGTCCCAAAACAGACCTGGCAAACACCTAGAATCGGCCCATTAATGTAGGCCAGCTGTTCCCAACCTGGGGTACGTTGACCTCCGGGAGGGACACCCACAAAGGTATTACTGGGGGTCCGTGAGCTTGTGAAGTAGGTACACCTTTCAAAAGCCTGGGGCCCTTGAGCTTGTTGAGTAGGCAGTTCTTTCAAAAGCCCGGGATCTGTAGGGAAATTCATTTAAATAAAAGGGGTCCTTGGTAATGAAAAGGTTGATGTAGGCTATGATTCTGGTGAGCACAGCGAGCCCACACAGAGCGGATTTGGGGGTGCTGTAATTTTGAAATTTGACCAATTACAGGGACATTTTGAGGCCACATGAATTCTTTTTTAATTCGGGCCATTTTTGAAACTTTATATCTTTGATGAAATTTGGAGTCCACTTTGACATCTTTTTGCGAAAAAAATAATACTTTCTAGATCTGGACTGATAACATTTTCGAAATCTACATAAAAAGTTGATCCTGTGAACAAATTTTCAGCTCAGTGGAAGTTCCTGTTGTTGAATGGTGGCTAGTTGAAAATTGAAAAAATAATTCAGCAGGACTTATCGGAAGTGCTAAATACGTATGTGTGTATTTTGCATGTATACAGGCGGCATGTATGTGTGTGTATTCATGCCACAAACACGGCTATTTTTAGCCATTTTAAAAGACTAATCTAGCCATTTTAGTTATTTAAATGGTCATAAAATGGCTAACAATGTTATAGTACATTTTGGCGTTTTTTTACGTTTTTTCGAGTTTTAGCGCGAACAAATTCTTTGAGTTGGGAACACAGCCTGAACAGAAAGATATAAAACAGCAGGATTAATTAGAATGTAAGTACGAAAAAGCCTAGTACAAGGAATGAAACATAAAAAAGTTTTTTCAAACACTGAAAGAAAAATATTAGAAAACCAATAAGCAAAATAATAAATTCTAAAGGAATGAATGTAAGACTACCAAAGAATGTTCCGAAGAAATAAACAATTATTTTGTAACACTATTTACAAAGGAAGAAGATGAAGACCCCCTTATCTTAAACGAATCTCGACTACACCTCTATGAAGAAGAACAATACAATCTATAACAATACAATCTGAAGAGGTATCAAAAGAATTACAAAATATAAACATCTACGAAGCAATGGGACCAGACAACATACACGCTAAAATACTACAAATTGCAGCAGAAGTAATAAGTAACCCAATAACAATATTGTTCAACAAATCACTAACACAAGGAAAACTACCACAGGATTGGAAAAACGTGATAGTTACACCAATACGCAAGAAAGACAAAGAATTAGCATCTAACTATAGACTGTAAGGCCACACTTTCATTTTAAGTTTGCATCTGCGGATCTGAATAATTGAACGTATAAGAATACAAATCTATCTAAGCCCCTTACTCCAGCTGACGTCACTCCCTTTTGTTTCTCCTATAAATACAGCGACACACCATCGTTCTTGGCCCATTTTCGCCACAACCGGTGGCAGGCCCGTGCGTGTCCCTTACGCATGTAAATCCTTCCTACAGCTTACCTCTTTGCCGAATCTACTTTCACGGGAGTAGACCCTAAACATGGCGAACCGCGAGGCGATATCTTTTGTCCTTCGTTACTGACATCGAGCGGCGATCCCAAAACGTGTCTGCATCTTATCGCCTCAACCGAAAACTTCACTTCTCTGATAACCCTGTTTCTATAATACCTCATTGATCTGCAAGTAATCAAGCGTATTCAAAACTAAGCATTTCCGTACAAGCTCTGTCGCTAAGTAACTCTCTCGGCTAGCATCTATTTGTCTCATTTCCATTCTACGAATAAGTATTTCTCTTTTTCTAATTGCATGTCTTGTTCTTTTCAGACAAACCTATGTAACCTTTACTTTCATCATTAAACATATATCTCTTATCTGTATATCTACAAATATATGCATTTGTTTGGTCTCTGTATGAACTGTTTCTCCGTTTTTCTTTAATTTACCGCGTTCCTACACGTGATTTAATTATCCAAACTAAAATGGCCGACGGCCAGTCTTCTGCAAACATCTCCGTGGCCCTTCCAGCCAATCAAAGACCTCCATTCATATCACATGAGTCATGAATTTCTCCGTAATGGCTTATTTCTTATTTCCATCATAGGAATCAATATTTATGACTACTGTGATTTTTAATCCATCCTATTCTACAGAACTCTGGTTACCTACTTTAAGGTAACTCCTATATAAGTACCCCACACACTTCTAAGGACAGTATCACTAACATCACAAATAGTAAAAATCTTAGAAAAGTTAATTAAAAAAAGAATCATGAAATAATAATAACAGACGCACAACACGGATTCATGCCGGGAAAATCATGCATAACAAAGCTACTAACAACGCTGAAAGAGTGGACTAAGTTAGATGACGACGGAGAACCAATAGATGTAATATACCTAGACTTCGGTAAAGTTTTCGATTCAGTACCACATAGAAGACTACTCCATAAACTAAAGTGTTACAATATTGGAGGAAATATACTATGGTTGTAAGACTTTCTAATAGGAAGAAAACAATGTGTTAGTATAAACGGCACAAAATCAAACTGGAAAAAAATAAATAGAGGTGTACCACAAGGATCAGTATTGGGACCTGTACTTTTCATCCTGTACATAAATGACCTACCTGAAACAATCAAATCAAAATGTAAGATATTTGCAGACGACACAAAAATATACAACACAACAAAAGACAAAGAAAATGTTACAAAATTAGAAGACATCAAAAATTTGAAAAATGGTCTGAAACATGGCAACTACTTTTCAATGTGGACAAATGCAAAGTAAACGTACATAGGAGGAAAAAAACAAGAAAAAAACTATTACATGAACAATGAAAAACTAAAAATGTCAGAAAATAAAAAAGATTTAGGTATAACTATATCTTCTAACTTTCACATACACAACCGCATATAAAAAAATAACTAAAAAAGCAGCTCATATAACAGGTATAATAAGATCTAGATTCGACTACTCAGACAAAAAAACAAACCTTTAAGATACACAACACACATCAGACCACACATAGAATAAGCAGTCCAAACGTGGAATCCACGCATCAAAAAAGATATCACAGAACTAGAAAACATACAAAGTGCAATGAAAATGGCCCCAGAACTTAAAAATCTCCCATACGAAGATGAAGACTTCAAAAATTAAAACTAACTACACCAGAAGAAAGAGAGACGATATACACAATTATAAAAGGTATAGATAACATCACAGCAAACAAGTTATTTACAATGAACAAAAGAAACAAAATAATCTATAAAGAACACTGCAAAAAACAAAAACGTTCAAAGAACAATACAGAACTGGAACTCACTAGTACAGCAAATATACTCACAATGAAAACAGCAAATAATGTCAAGAATAAATACGATAAATACACGACACACAAAAAGCAAAAAGCTTTTGAAGCAAATAACTTTAACGGAGGTGAGATACAAGCGCAAATATGTGTATTACTTTTACTCGCAAATTTTCATGTGGTTTCAGCAAGATATCAAAATTGACAAAATCATGCTTGCGAAACCGTTTGTTCAATCAAGCTGAAATTTTCAATTTTTCAGTCCCCTCCTACAGGATCCTTCTGACGCACTTTGGTCACTATCACTGCTATCATGCATTTGAGGGAGGCATTATCGACTTTATCGTCCAATACTTTGGTTACTGCGCTTGCTCGACGTTTCAGGAACGCTGTCACCACTGCCACACACAGAAAAGTGCTCCACAAGCTTTCCACATAGAGAGAACAAATGATGGTATCTGGAATGTCTGGGACCTCACCTCTCCGCCACCATCGGAGCGTGCCCGCCACCCCACCTGCCAACCTAGCACTTTGGCCCCGTCTTCCAGTCTCTCTGTATCCTTACAAATCAGTCCATAATCAGATAGGTGCTCCCTCACACGTGCCGGACGTGTACCTGCAAATAAGCCTTCCTCAAGTTCAATAGGGACACGGTGGACCCCTGCCACCGTCATTCTCTTAACTTGTGCGCACAGCCATGTGTGCATTCGTCGTGAACGCCTCGACGTACTGGTTCAATTCCCTGTAGTCCATTACGGGGCACACTTTTTATTATTTCTCTGAACCACGGCCATCAGCGGGATCAAACACATGGGCGGCCCTAGCTCCTCCTCCGAGTAGGGCAGCAGCCAGCCATTGTCCAACCACACCTGTAGCTCGCGCTCGTATTCGTCCCGTACTTGCGGGGGCACTGGATACTCCGCTACTCTATTCCACACATTTTCTGGTGCTTGGTTTCCGTCCACTTCCAAGATGTGGTACACACTTTCTTCTCATGGTCGTATTCAGTGCTGCATGCACTGATCTCGTCATTAATAGTCGTCATGCGCACGGATCGTCTCTTCCATTATCGACACCCTTCCCTACTCACTATTGACCGCGTGCAACCCGAGTCGACCAGCGCAGTACACGACCTTCCGTTGACTTGGACTGCGATTACTGGTAGTGTCGTACTTACATTTGTTCCAGGGAAGAGACTGTCACTGACGTCCTTTCCCCGGGCACTCCGACGACATGTGGCCTACTTTCTTGCAGTGGAAACATCGTTCACGGTATATGCAGTCCCGTGCATAGTGATTTCCACCCGCGTGAAGTCAGATTTTTCTTCCGCAGTCAGCTGCAAGTACACGGCAAAAGACACGCCAGTCAACCTCAGAGGGAGGACTCTCTCAATCCCGTTTATCCCGCACAATTCGCACACCAGCTCCGCCTTCTCAATCCACTCGACTATGGACTGGTCGGGCGTAGAGCCATTAAACTTGGCGATCAGTCTCAGGTTGAACTTGTTGTCCGTCATCCCTAGATATGCCGAAATAGCTTGTAGTACAAAGGTCTCTTTAAAACAGGAGGGCACAGAGTCTCTTTAAAACGGGAGAACCGCAAGGCATACCGTCTCTTTAAAACGAGAGAACCGCAAGGCAGACAGTCTCACAGTGTCTATCACGCGACAGCTCTTCGAAGGGAACTTCTCTCAGCATGACACCGGAAAACGAACTCTTTTCTCTCGAATCACTATACACCAACGTCGTTCTCTGACCGCAGTCAAAACCGAAATCAGCCCACGCCTCATAATCGGTCGCATATATCACACACTAAAATGATCTAAATGTTCGTATGCAAAACATGATTGAGCAGGAAGCCCAGATGTTCCAACAGCGCTGCCACACGAAGTCTCTTCGGCTTTGACTGGGCAGAGGTCCCCAGTTCGATCTCGTGATTGGCACCGTTGTTACATTTCTGTAGGGACATCATTATGTACTTGAAATAGGAGTTTTTTGACAGCAGTTAATTGCGTCATTAAGCCAGCTTCAGTTTAGTTGCGATGGGATTAAACTAATAAGAAAAATGGTAGTTAAATCTGGTATGTCCGATATCAGAATAAAGATTATTTTTTAAATATTGATATTCTCGGATGTGACCGTCTTTTCACTTAGGCTGTTCCATGCGTGTACCACTCTTGCCGAGAAGAATTCTTTTCTAACACCAGTGGAGGTCTGAATTTTATGAAGTTTATGACTGTGTCAACTGGATTTACTGCAGATTAATGAAGTCAGCATTTTCTTAGGGCATTTTAAGCAACACACCTCAATATCCACTCTCTGTATGTTGTTCCGAATTCTATAAACTTCCAATAGGTCAGCACGCTTTCTTCTTTATTCCAGGGTCTCTAGAAATAGTTGTTTTAATCTTTCTGTGTAAGATATATCTCTCAGCCTCGGAATGGTTTTGGTGGCTCACCTCTGTACTGTCTCTCTCTCTATGGCATCTGAGTTGTACTTCATGTACGGAAGAAAAGTTATAATGAATATCTATAGTAACCACATATTTTATACATATTTCATGAAATTAAATAAAATGGGATTGGTTGTCTTAAAAAATATTTCCACAAATTTTTCTTACAAAATACTCTTTTCATAAATAAATAAGTACCGAAAATTTTATTGAAATCCGATAATTAGTTGATTTTTAGTATAATTTTAAAATCTGGGTCTGTTTCGACTAAAAGTTTTCTAATGCAAATTATTACGTACCATTGTTTACACAGTGAGAACAAGTTTTGAAAGACAAAAATATCCAGTTCTAAACTTTGAAAATAAATAGTTTTTATACCGGAATGTTCTCCAATCATTCTGCTTATGAAATGAACCCAGGTTTATTACTATAAACAATTTAACTTGTGTTTTCTCCACACTGAACCTTATTTTGGCTCTCACCTAAAGGGCCCTGGGGGCAAGAACACCATTAATTTGATTATACAGTTGATAGCGTCATAAAACTACACACAGACAGTCGCCTACAACTAATGAAGAGTGCAGTAGTTTGTTGAGTAGCCCGGCCCGTACTGAAGGCAATGCAAACAGTGCAGCTGCACAGGGTCGCAATTGTTTAGACCCCCAAGATGTCTCAACTAAACTTCTTTAATGATTTATTAAGTTACGCAAAGATATATATGTGATCCATACCGCATTTTACGTTAAATTAAACATCATAATTTCATGACTATTTCATTTTTGTTTTGATTTGTTTGAAAATAATAGCTAAATACAAAAATAGAAGGGCTTCCAAGAAAACGTTATGCCCTGGGCCCATCAATGTTAAATTTGGCCCTGTCAGTTGCACATAAGTATTGAAACTAGAAAGATCAATCAGGTTATCAGCCTCCTGCAGTAGTTCTCAAACTTTATTGTATGACGGCACACTAAGAAATATATTTGACTTATTCGGCACACGAACAGTAAAAATGAAATGAAGTAGACGAAAACATTTCAGTAGTCAATGAACAAAACCTTTATATCCGCATACTGATATACGAACTCATAATCCCTTTTCCCTTTCATCTGTCGCTAAAAAGATTGAGATCAAAGAGAATCTAGTGACAAAACCACTAGATTGGCAACTCTGTGCTGGAAGTGAGGCAGACATAATACAGTTACAGAACACGTTCAAGGTTCGAAATACACGTTTCGTATTTGGAAATTGCCGCAGCACAGTTTGAGAACCACTGGCCTACAAACTAGGGTCAGGCGGCACCGGCCGATAGACTAACCGGCCCGCCGGGATTTTCCCTGGTTGCCCAATCCGCCCCTGCATGCGTGATACATAGCCAGACAGTCAGCCAGCCAGCCCCACTTAAAAGCAGAAGAAACCTATGTTAATGTTGACTATGTTAATGTTGACAGTTTTGGTTGACGGTTTCTAATAATCAAAGCTTGCTATTAACATGACGCCACTTATGACGCCGCCGTAAAAGTCACCTGATGAAAAAGTCAAGTGTTGGCAGTATCAGTCTTTCGTTTCTAGGAAGGGAATTTGAGAATATAAACGAAGACGGCACTGTTAACGCTTAAAGCACTTATAGAGATGGGGAGACGAGTTTCCACCATTTCCCTTCAAAATGAGCCCTTGTACTGGTAATACTTATGTTATCAGTAAAGAACCCTTACAGCAAGGAAGAACAAACAATGATAGCAGCTGCCTCAGTGGTATTTGCTTCCTACTTTGAGGCCTGGGTCCTTTGGGAACCTTCATAAGAGTGAGTGAATGAGTTAAGTATTGATAACAGAAGTTAGTAGGGATATAACGTAATAGGAGTGAAGAAAGGCAAAAATACAAGACCCTAGGTGGATTGCGAAATCTTTCATAGAAAGTACAGTTATTTCACAGCAACTTGATTTTTCTTTCTGGAAACTCAATCACTTAACCTTGGTGTCATATTGATATACACAAAGACAAAATAGGATTTTAAAAGATCTAGATTTACTCATCTTTTGGGGTAATCAAGATAATCATTCATCTTGTGGAGGATGTGGTAATGAGATTTACCAGCAAGCACTTTAGAAAGACCCAAAATAAAAATTGGCCGTGCAACATAGTGCAACATAGTGCAACATAGTGCAATGCATTTTTGAGTAGAATTCCTTTTACACTTGATATGACATAATTCAAGATTCCAAATCTGTCAGATGACATTCTGTATTTTTTGTCATTAGCACAGGACAGTCCATTTAAGTGTTCCTGTAGGGTTAGCAACAGACCTTTGACAACAAGGTGATATGTGTCAATAAAAAAGCCTGTAACTTGTAACATGCTAATTTTATCGTAATAATCGAAAGAAAAAAGATTTTAGAAAAATCTGTTTGTATAAAATTATTTGTGTAATAGTTTGTGGCCCACCCTTGTCATTATCAGAAATTGACCCAAAAATAGGTCACGTTTTGGGCTGTAACTTTATTTTGTCTAACAGATACAAATTGGATATGTATATATATCTCCATCAAGAATTAAATCCACAATCTATAGATATAAAATACACAAATGCTCAAAGTGTAAAATGGTAATCATTTTGACTGTAACTTTTTATGCATATATATATATATATATTCTGTTTTTTTTATTTGTTATGAATACTTTTTACGTTCATCTTAATTTTATTAGTTGCCTTTTTATCGCAACTTTTACTCAGACTGATTACCCTTCGGATGAGCAAATAGCGTCGATTGGAAAATAAAGAATAAGCCTCAGGTGGGATTCGAACCCACATCCCCCAGACAAGGGGAAGCACCATTTAGCCTGGCTTGTTTTACCAATTAAGTCACTGAGACTTCAACTGGGAGCAGAAGCTCGAATAACACCCTTAAACCTATCCTTCTTTGCAGTTGTTTGTTTACGTTCGGATAGTTACAGTATTTAATACATTAATGGTATATGTTCGATATGAGGATGAATGGGAAACCGACAGAATGGCTGATGTAATTAGACAATGTGGAAATCAAAGATTGAGAAAGGTGTGTTACGTCTCAAACATAATTATTATCATGAAAATAAGCCTTTATGCATTTAGTCGCTGCAGTGACTTTATCAGAAGTGGGAACACTGCAGAAAAGTGCAGCTATCCATGCTGGGGTAGTCGAAAGAAGTGATCTGTTCTAGTTGAGGAAAAGAGGTGGCATGTGATCTAAATTTTGGCTGAGAGTTCTGTGTATGGTTTTGAGCAGGTGGAGTGGGGGAGTTTAGATTAGGTGGTTCTGTGGGTTAGCTATTAAGTGGGTGGGGGTATGGGGTGTGATTTACACACACACACCAGGACCCCCCCTTCTTATCCAATAATAGGAACACAGGCATAGATTGAGACACATTGACAAGACATCTAAGACCATGCTGGCACAGAGACTTATCTAGACAGGGAATATAAATCAGATTTTGAATTTTTCTTGAAGATTGGTGATACATTTGCATATTTTCATAATACAGGCACCATACCTGAGCTCAAGCTCCTCTTGAACAATAATGTAAGTAGTTTAGTGAGTTCTTCTGCACATTTTTTCAATACATCAGGATTTATACCATTAACACGTGGTGCTTTGGATGGGTTCAATTTCTTCAATTTATTATATACTTTGCTCTCCGCGATATCAATACTCTTCAGCAGTTCATTCTCGCTCCCATTAAACATCCTCTTGGGTGAATGTATAGTGTCACGGTTTTCTCTTGTGAACACTGAACAGAAATAGTTGTTGAAAGTGCCAGCCGTCATCTGATCATCAGTGATTATATTCCCTTCCGAGTCTGTCAGTTGTCCAATTGTAGATCTCACTTTCAACAGACTTCTGACATATTTGAAGAAGAACTTAGTGTCAAGTTTGATGTTCTTTGTGATTTTTCTTTCCAGGTTTCTTTTAGCAACCCTGACTAATCTGGATGCTTCTCTCTCAGCATTTTTATACTTTGTAAAATCGTGTTGTAATTGTGTCTCTTTGTATTTGTTCCACCATTTCAGTTTATTCTTCCACACTTTACAAATATCTTTATTCCACCACAGTGGTTTTATAGGGCTGTTTTCATGCCTAGTTTTCACTGGGACAGACTTTTTAACTCTGTCATTGAATACTTCTAGGAAAGTATCACCCATTTCTTGGACATCATCTTTACTACAAAAATCTAATCTTTCGAACTGTTCAAAGAATTCTTTCATACCACCATAGTTTGCATTTCTATAATTGTAAAATATTTTAACTTCAACTTTTCTTTTATGGTTATATATTTCAAATCAAATTCGATCATAGTCAGATCTTTCTGCAAGTGGTGTTTTTTCCACCATATCTGGGTTTGTTGACAAAACAAGGTCCAAAATGTTATCCTCTCTGGTAGGTTCCTCGACAATTTGGAATCAGCACACTTGAATTATCTTATTTCAGCTGTAAAATGCCATGACCTGCATAGTTTATTTCAAATCAAAACCGGCCTATAAGGCAATTTTAAAAGACTCCTTCACCCACACACAGCAAACAGGACAGTTTTGAATTCAGGGTCTATTAGAGTCATTTTGTGCAAATATTCTCAGAAAAAGTATGGATCCCAAAAGTGCTAATTTATTTTTCAATTATCATTTATAGTCATTGTTGATTTTGATATGAAATTGTATTTCATATTTTAGAATGTGTCCTAAAACTAGAAATGTTGACCTCAATGCCTCCTTTCTGATAATTTATATCTGAGTCCCTTAAATCTTTTTATTGAAGGATTACAATATTCACATTATTGATCACAAGAGCTGAATAATGAGATTTTTATCCTGGTGTAAAATGAAGATTTTTCCTTCTCTTTGCTAAATGTATGCTATGAGCCTCGCAAACCAGATTATTAAAATGGAAGTTCTAATCTCTTGCTTTTGAGTTCTCACTGTAATTAGGAGCAAAAACCATAAGCACTAAAATCCTGTTTATATTTACATTTCTAATTCTGATATAGCATGATCACTTAACACTAATTAGTAAGCTGAAGATTGCTTGGATAAGGCTCTAAATCACTTTTGTAGATAATTTATGTTGCATATCATGTATGTGGATTGGACATGGGGAAGAATAGGAGAATAAGGCCTGGGAAGAAAAGTCTTTGTAATTACTACCCAGACATATCAGCAATCATTTACTTCAGTTATATTCAAAGACAAAGTAGTTTATACATTCATGAGTACAAAAACAATTTCAGTTTAGAATAACTACAATGAAATCAACTAATGGATAATTTTTATATCTGACAGAATATGATTATTATAAAGACATCTAATTAGTTGGGTCCTATATTTGCTCGGCCCCGATGTGAACAACTGCTACAATTTAAGCCACTTGTTTAGCAGTCATTCACATCAGCACTGAGCAAATATAGGTCCTCAACTAATTAGATGTCTTTATAATTATGATAACTACAATATTCACTTTAACAAATCAGTGCAAAAACCTTTTTAAATTCTATTTTTTTTCTGAAATTGTTCTTTCCTATTAAATAAAAAGTTCAGCAAACTATTTTATTCTGTACAAATGCAGCTGAAAGATTCTTCTCTTACTAGCTTATTAAATTAAATTATTTTGAAAATAAAAAAAATCCAAGAGTACTCTGTTACTCTGATATGGAAAGCATTTTTATCAGTAGTTGGAAAATCTTACAAATTCTGCAGATATTTGCATTGACAATGATATTTTTTATAAACTTTTTTCAGTCTTTGCAAAATTATCACTGATTCTGTAATTAATTGAAAAGATGCATTCAAGAAATTACCAGATCACAATTTTTCAAGTTAACTATACAAGAATGAATTGAAATTATTGCAAATATACTGGATATATGAATGGCTTGGCTTCACAAACAAAGATTTTTGGGTAGGGTTTTCCAGGACCATAGATGACGGGGCCTCTGCGTGGAATAACCCACCAGCCTGCATGCTGAAGTTTTCAGGTGAAGTGAGACTTGCACTCTGGATATATAAATGAACAACTGCTGCATTAATAAAATTAATTTCTTTAAACACAAATTACATACTGCTTGGTTAAAATTATTTCACTCTCAGAAGAGTTCAATTAAACAGTTTAATCAGACTATTTTAAACTCATATAATCTTTCTTTACTTAAAGGGATTTTTTAGACAATTCTACTCATTATTATTTAGCACAGAATTTTTTCTAATTTTCCCAGCCTTCTTCAGATGAATCTTTCATCTAATAAGAGACAATGCTACAGTCTTCACAGATGTTGAGGTTTTAAATTTCTATGATGAATGTTTTATTTAAACACATGATATATTTATATCTATGACTATCAAGCTAGGGAAATCAGATCTATACTGATAACTGAGTTTTGAAATTAGGTCTTGTCATAACTTGATGTTCTTCAGATAAAGATCTTCCTTTTATGTTCTGATGGTCTCTAAATACTGGATTTGTCACTAGTGCCATAGTCTATTTCTTCTTTGCTTATCCTTCAAACATCACATGAATGAGTGTGATGGTCTTGCAAGCAATAGGAAGTCCAACAAATACAGATTAAATGCCAATAATTGGAGATGAAAAACTATGGTATCATTTTTCATATATCTTTTACCAGTTATTTTGTTGATAATTTATATTATTTCTTTAATCATTTGGGAGTGAAGTTTTGCAAAATTTCATTTAAGTACATTCTAATTCAAATTTTAATCTTGCTGCTGAGAAACAATTACTTATTTGCTGGCCACTTATTCTTGGTACTGTTTTGCATCTAGAGCATCTGAAATTATATAGCTTAAATGTCTGCATGCAAAAAAGTAATTTTCCTAAATCAATATCGTATAAGAGTTCATTTTAGTCAAATTTGCATTTGTATCTAATAACATCTCTTTTGTTTCTATTTCTGACAGCCATGGTCATTTGAAAAAGAAAAATGTTTATACACTACTGGACCATTTATCTGGCTTTCAGAAAACTGGAATTACCAGAAAACTGGCCATTTTCCCAACTGGTTACAGAAGTGATTTGCAAAGTTTCCTGTTGGAATACTCGATGGTAGGAAAGGACAGGTTGATAGGGATTACAAATCAAAACATTATTTGAAAATAATCAATATCAGTATCAAAGAAAACTACTTCTATTATTTGAAAAGATGACAGCTTGAATGCTGTTAATTGTTTTTGTATATCTCATCTCATGTGAGTATATGCACAAGCAAAATCATTATAAGTATATAAGTATATAAGTATAATTGTGGGCCAATTATCATCCTCAGTACTTAATGAAAACATTCTACTTAATTTGTATACTTATAGGTGATTTGATTAAAGCATGTTTACGACTAAAATTGATCATATATACATGGGTGTACAAGGCAGGTGGCAGGGATAGCAGCTGCCCTCCCAAATGCAGGTAAAACAGTGTAAGATTTCGAGCAAATCAATGTAATTTAATAAGCCCCCCCGTGACCAAAGAGTTCCCATACATACCATGCATGTATACAGGGTGGGTGAGAATTAACATCCTATTTGAATTTGGAGGAGGTGTACTGCACCAAACC
>VCCN01005472.1:5609733-5624396 GCA_006491835.1 Architeuthis dux | reverse complement strand
GTATTTGCTCCCTTGCGCAGCCTGGCAGGACATCACAGTAGGGATGACAGTATAATGTACCAATAGACTTAACATGAATCAAGCTTGAGTTATTACTTTGAAGGAGATGGTGGAAACTAGGTGTTAGAGTACTGCTCATAAAAGGTAGCAGCAAAAGTATTTTCAAACTTTTGGATAGCACCTCAGATTGTGTACCTGAAACAAAATTAAGTCATGATGTGTTTGTTAATAGTTAAGCTTTTCAGGAAAGTTTTTTTTTCCAGAACTATTGTGAACAGGCTGAAATCGCATCACAAACGGATCGTGGATGAGCTGGAGCAAGAAATGGCTTTGAAGGATCAGATCAGTGAAATGCTAAATAAAGCAGAGTAAGTTGCACATTTGTCTCCCATAAACTGTTTACATCTTGCTTACAACTTCTCTCAATTTGATCAGACTTGTGGTATATAAGCCAATCTTTATCTACAGTTGCTAAGCCTAGCTTAGTCTGGCACCAGGGCCGGATTAAGCTAGTGTGGGGCCTCTAGCATATGTCATAAAGGGACCCAAATTAACAAAATACTCATAAATGTTAGAACACATACATTTTTTTACTTGCAAAGTAATTAAATTTCAGTAGTGGTATTCAATTTGTTTTCATCTTTATGCAATGGCTATGACTTCAGCTTTGAATACCTTCAGATTTATGCCTCATATATGTATCACATAGACATCACAATCCCATTAATTACTGTGTTAAAATAATAACTCCAATTAAAGATGATAATTGGCTAAAATCGCTAATCTTGAACACCCAGTTATTTATAAAAGTTGAAGGCAGTATAATACTATCATAATAGAGCAAGTGCAGAATCACTGAATTGGAATTGATATCGGAATTTAATAGTAGATTGAATATCAGAAAATTCTTTTTTAGCAATAGAGTGGTAGGACTTTGGAATAGATTACCGGAATATGTAGTGCTATCAACAGATGCAAATGATTTTAAGAAGAATTATGATGTTTATTACACCACTGCAAAAGGTTTAAGGCCCTAGACATTGTGTAAATATGATTGTTATGATGTGTGCTTGTATATACAAATTGGATACTTTTTTCAACACTAAAATAAAATGTTCTAAATGTTCTAGATAGCTTGCAAACATTTAGCACAGGGCCTGTAGTATATGCTATTTTTGCGACATAGTTAAACCAGCACTGTCTGGCACAAGGCCACAATAGTGGGTAGGATCAAACTCACTATACTAGCTAATGGTCTGCCAGTCAAGCTTGCTATGCCAGGTACTCAATAGCTAATCTTTGTATCATTAATGCATACACACACATGTTTAAAAATCAAACATCAGAAGAGGAACTCAATCATAACTAATATAACAAAATCCGTCCATAATATTATTTACACAGTGAAATAATGAGAAGTAATTGTGCAGTTGCCATAAAAGAATGGTTAGCATACTTGGAAGTTGAAATAGAGTTGGAGTTGGGAGGTAGTTGGTTAAGGTTCCATCCATGAAAGCCACAATGCAAGTTCAAGTCTCATTAGAGGCTACTTCTTTATTCCTACTTCATGCTTACTTTAACAGTTGGATGGTATTCATTTTTAATCTTAACCAATTTGGCCATGGAACCCTATATCTAGACGGGGCACAAATTTACAGTCCTATTACCTCTTCCCTACACCACATCTCTGTGTCATGTTTTTGTTTTATTAACAAGTAATAGTGTACTTCATTAAATGTTTGGAGAGTCTACAAGCTGGAAAGTTTGATGTAAAGCAACAATAAAATGAAGAAAAGACTAATCAGAAATTAATAATAAAGAAGAGTTATTTATGCAGGTTGAATAAGTGAAGGTGTTGTCTAGGAAAGACAAGCTCCCAGGACATGGGATGCAAGTTCAAGTTTTGTCAGAAGTTACTTCTTTATTCCTACTTCACATTACTTATTTTAACGCTCTGAGGTATTCAACCTAGAAATATGTGATAAAACTCAACAAGAAAATGAAGACAGGTCTGGTTAGTCACTCATAGAAACCGTCATGTGACCAGTGTCTTTTGGCAGCATGCCATGTTGGATATGATCATTTTAAAAATTGGAAAAAAGGGTGATCAATAAGTTACTTCTCTTGCCTTTTGTTGGGCAGTAATCACTAAAGAGTCTGAATTTTCAGAAAACAAGTGAAAACTGCCAGACACAAACTAAGGGACCAGTTTAGCATAAACTTACATTGTGAATTGACCCCCCACCCCACACACACACCTCCCCACACACTAAAAACCTACTTTGGGGGGAAATTAAAAAAAAATTGATTTTTCTAGACATAATAAGGAGTAAATGTTTAATTGTTCAGCCCTCAAGCTCCATTGGTGCAGCCTGTATGCATAACACATACATAGCCAACCAGAATCACTTAAAAACTGAAGAAACCTATGTTGACAGTTTTGGTTGATGGTTCTAAAAACTGTGCCTTGGTGCCATCAGTGATTGGAGAGGTGCACAGGTTACAACCATTTTCACAGTTATATTATGTACCACATAATAAAATCATCTGTCTCTTTTGTGGCAAAGGAACATCTCAAAAGACTTGCAACAAAGATGAAGCATCAGCAGCTGTAAACAATCCAAAATATTTAAAAGGGAGAAGAGAAGGAGAGAATAATAAATACTCTGTTTTTCCACTTTCACTTTGCTGGGTCTACACTGATGATTCAACTCTTTAGATCAGGAGCATTCATCACACCACAATCTATGCTACAGATAGGCATATATACAAATTGATTAACACATGGCCTTATACTCCTCTATCTATATTATAATTTGCAATGTGTCCATCTCTCTGTCAATCTAGGATTGACAGCTCTGGCAGATCATCTAAGGGAGACAACTCCTCAATTACTGAATTTATTTATGAAAAGGTTACTTTATAAAAAAGATTAGTAGAAATATTTTTTTATGTAAGACCCCCCCCCTCTTATTTAATTTCATGACATTTCAATAAATATCAAACTGAATAATTAACTCTGTTTCTATATAATGGAAGAAAATAATTTTTATATCAAATTTTTCTCCATTCGAGATTATGACCCAAACCCACTTTATGCAATCTACTGACAATAAAGCCCAAGGCCAACCAGATTTTTAGTTGTTTCAAGTTTAATACAAAATGAATAGAAGAATTTCAGTTAATAATACCATGTGTTTAAAATTACTGTGTAAACATACTGACACAGGTTACAGCTTTAGGTATAATGTTAGCAAAGCAACAGCTATTTACTAGAACTAATAATTCTGTACTATTTTATTTCTGAACTTAGTAAAAATCTGTTTTTAATTTTGCCCATAAACTGATTATTGTGGAATTAGTGAACACATTTCTGTTATGTAGTGCATTGATTTTGATTGTTGGTAACAGCAAAGCAGAATTGCTAAATCCCTGCCAAGAAAATATTAATCTTGTTTCAGGTATGCTTATGTTTCTGCTGACATAGAAAAGGGCAAATTCCAAGTTGCTGAAGAAGATCTTGTGAGAAAAGAAAAGGAATTGTTAGAGGAAAAAGCAGAAATTTCCCGATTGCGCCAATATAAGGAGGAACTGAAGGCGTGGAGAGCTAAAAAGAATGAAGAAATGAAAATGAGGTAAGTAAATAAACCTTTAGCATTCTATTGGTGACTTCGTTTGCCATGCAAAAAGTTTGTCCTGCCACTGCAAGCGACTCGGATTGCCAAACAATAGTGTTGGAATTTCATGGTTATGGTTTCATGTCCATTTCAGTCATACATAAACAGACACAAGTTATAGTCTTTCAAAGTTACTGAGTGCAATCTTGGTACCCATCAAAAAGTATGCAGTGTGCTAAAGGCTAAATACAATTATATGCATGCATATGCTTATATAAACATACACATATAAGTACAAAGTAAATTATATATAAATTGATAAATTATATGCATATGTTTGAATGCATGCATATAATCTTTAAATACGAGGTTCAATCAAAAAGTTCTGAGACTTCTCCTAAGAAAAGCTTTATTCGTACTTTATTTAATTTTGGCCACCATTGCCTTCGAAGTAGTCATGTTATGCAGTGATACACTGCTTTCCCAGCACTTTGCCATGATTGGAACACTCCCTGAAAATCCTGCTCTTCAAGAGTGTCAAGCTGTGATTCATGCTGGATGTTCTCCATGGTGTTAAAATGGTTGCTTGAACTCTAACTTGGGGAAGTAGGGTGGGTGTGGAGGAACTTGGCATTGACAGTCTGACCCTGTAGGATGAATTCATGGGGCACAATCCTGCTAATGTGGAAAAAACAATGCTTTTGGTTGCGCTCCTGACCTATCTTGCCTTTTTTGGTCTTGGAGATGGTGAGTTCTTCCACTGCGAAGATTGCTGGTCTCTAGGTCATAGCTGTAGACCCAAGTCTCGTCACTGGTGATCATCCTCGACATGAAGGTTGGGTCAACTCAAGCCTTTTTGAAGGAGATCCTTGCAGGCTTCGACATGATGCTGCTTCTGCTTGGGGGCGAGAAGCCTGGGCATGAACTTGGCAGTGACATGATGCAATGTTCAAAACGGACCTGTGGATTGCCTGAACTGATCCAAATAACATGTTGACGATATCAACAACTTCATCCGATGATGATTCTGACCCATTTTCAGGGTAGTGATGTTCTACCACTCTTGAAGCGTGAGTACCACTCAAAACACCTCCATGGGCTCATTGCTTCATTGCCATAGGCCTGCCTCAACAAGGATCTCTGTTACTGATTTCCGGAGTTTGACGCAGAACTTGATGTTTACTGTCTGCTCAAGTTTGAGGTCCATTCTGAAATCACAAATGAGCATGTGAATGTGGTCACAGAACCACATGTAACACAGGTTTGAATGTCCACAGCATGACGCCACATGGCATGCTGACTTGCAACGATTACTGCTCACTTCCTGCTGTGCATGCATGACTGTCCCACACTTAGTTTGTTCGCAACTTGGAACTTTTAGATCGCACCTCATAGATTAAATAAATTAACTACATGTTGCCATATTATTTATTGTCATACTTATTCATTTATTTATATGCACAAACACACACATGTCAAACACATTGGGTGTGTATCACTTACACTTATTAACAGACTTGATATTTTACAAAATGATGCCAGTCTTGCATTAAAGACAACTTTTGATAAAAACAAGCAACAGTTGTGAGGAACTCCTAGAAGAAGCTTATCATTGAGTCTTGGAAGATATGGCTATGATCTTGTGGATAGTTTCCAGTTATTCATTCTCTATTGCCAATTCAGGTAGCGGGAACCAGGTTGTTAGTGAAGTGGGTGTAGAATGATCCTTCCTAAACCATATCAGATAGTTTAACTGAATATGTTCAATGCTTATCAGTTGGTTGCTTCTTTTCATCAGTGTATTTAGGGCTGGGCTGTGAAAATTCCATGGTGCATTTTTGGATTTTAGGATCAGAATACAAAGTAATTCATATCCACATGTTTTTATGTGGATATGAATTACTTTGTATTCTGATCCAAAAATGCACCATGGAATTTTCACAGGTCTTATGATTTACAAAAGATGACATTTTCAAATTAATAATAAAGCAAAAATTCATTTAGAATTTTATATGAGAAATGATAATTGTATCTGCAGATTTGCAGCTGTCATTGCAAATTGTGAGCCTTTTATGAGAATAGGAATTAGTTCATTTATATTTACAATGTGTATTCATTTATAAATATTTTTGTGTGTGTGTAACACTGTTCAATGAGTGCACAGATACTACACTTTGATCCAAGGCAGAGTGCTGGAGAGCAACACTTTAATCCTAGGCAGAGCACACAGATACTCTGATCCTTGGCACATATACTCCCCCACACACAAAAAAAATCGGGGAAGATGGTAGAATGGAAAGAATGGATCCGCCCCTGCCAGAAAATACTTTTAAAGAATGACATTGATTTCTTGTATCCAAATTTGCAATAGATCTTTAATAGTCTGACTGTATTTATAGATGAGTGAATTTTGTTTCTCACCATTTTTCCCATTTTTCTTTGTGACAGTCAACACATTCGTGGAATAAAGCAAAAAGAACTTCAGATGAAAATAAAAGCTGCTGAGGTTCAAAAAGCCAAAGCCAGCACTGCAAAGTATCTCAAGGCAACACTTGCAAAGTAAGTACCAGTCATTCCTCCTTTGTTTTGGTTATATTCAATGAATTTTGAGAGACTATACTCATCTCTTGTGTTCAGGCCCATGCAGAGCTGGTAATGTACCCAGGACAGATGAGAAATATAGGCCCCATTTCAAACTGCTCATTAAGTAATTTTGTAATCAGTGCTAAATACATATGATTTATATATTGGTATAATACATGAACATTTAATGTACATGATGTACTTACAAGTAACAGAACAGAATAAAAGATCTAGAATGATTTATAAAAAAGGTAACAGCAAGCAATTGTATTCAAAATATATATTAGACAACAGAGTAAATTACTGTTGTATTTGCTTCCTCCAGGGGGAGTAGGCCCCCTCAAAATCGTAGGACCATGCCAACTGGCCCACCTGGCTCCGCCCTCTGTTCTGTCCAACTGGTGTTGATTATTAGAAACCATCAACAAAAACTGTCAATATAGGTTTCTTCAGTTTTCAAGTCGGTCCAGCTGACTGGCTAGCTGGCTGAATATGTATGTAACATTTACTCCTTATTATGTCTAGAAAAAACGTTTTTTTTGTTTTTTGAAAATCCCACCCAAAATAGGTTTTTAGTAGGATTCGGTTTACAATGTAAGCTTATGCTAAATTGGTCCCAAGTTTGTACCTGGTTGTTTTTTTGAAAATTTGGACCATTTTTAGTGATCCAACAAAAGGTGAGAGAAGTAACTTATTTAAAAAAAATTTTTTAAATTGATCACCCCACACAGCATGCTGCTATAAGCTTCACAATGTATCAGCCATTTTTTTCTCCAATATTCTTCGGATGCATTTTTGTCCTGTGATGAATTTGTTGAGACATTGTGAAGAAAAGAAAAGAAAACTTTATTGAATTAAAAACACCTGAAAAGAAATCCCTTTTTCTTTTGTCTTCTGTCTTGGCTAAGGTCAATATGTCATATTTGTCTGCACCAACTCTGCTTAACCATAATAGGAGGAGGTTTGAACATTTCACAGTGTGTTTTTGCAAATTAGGAACAGAATACAAAGTAATTCATCTATAATACAGAAAAAACAAAAATGTTATCACTGAAAATTGGTATAGCAATTTAAAAATAGCTAACATTGATGAAAAACCTTATTATTCTTAATTTTGAATAACTTTTTGCAGCAGAAAAATTAGTTTGGTTCAATACAAACTTAGTAAGTGATATTAAAATGAAACATTGGAGACTATTTGATTATTTGGTAGCTTTTTTGGCTGAGCTGGCTGCTGCAGTGTCAAACTTCTATTCCGACTCTTCTATTCTGACTGAAGATGTTACTGCAACCTTTTGCAACATTTAGTATAAATGCATTTATTTATTAGAATGAAATAAGCACTTGCATATTAGTAACATACATTTTTGTAGATTTGTAAGACTTGTCAGTTTGGTTCAGTCGGTACCGATCACCTGGTCAGGATTTCAAATCACAGTAGGGAAATGTTAATTTTATTTATCGGTTTGGTTTAACATGACAGGACAGACAAACAGTGAAGAGTTTACTCCCTTAAATTAGGTGAGGATTGTTGATATTGTTGTTGTTACAGTGGAAAAACAAAGTCAACTTCAGCCCCCAACATGGACTGGAGTTTGAGAAAAAGAGTTTTTGTGGCATGATCAGAAATGGTCATAGATTTTGGAAGAAACATTTTAATCTCCATAAGTGAGTGAAGAGAGACAGCTACAGGATTGGATTTTTGACTCTGGAAGAATCGGCATGGTGATGATTTTTCATCAAATATATCTAATTGTAACAAATTTGAACTCATTTTCTGTATTATTAAAAGATTGAAATTACTTTGTTTTCATCTAAAATTGTTAGAATTTCCATGGAGTCTACTCTAGAAAATTATTACAAAAAATTACAAAGCATACTAATAATCTGGAATATTCTAGCCATTTTCCAGCATCTTCCAAATTGCTGTAAAATCGAAACTATCAATTTTGAAATCATTTATGATTTTTGTTTCTTTGCCATTTTTCAAGCAACTTTCCTTTGTTGAGAGTAAATACTGTATTTGATGGTCTGTAACAGAGGTTCTCAACCAGGGGAAATTTTAGGGTTTCAGCAGTGGAGGTACAGATTGGCAGATTCAAACTGTTGGAATATTGATCTTTCTACAAACTACAATTCTGGAATGCACCTTTTGAGTCAGACAATCTTGGAAGGGGGAAATGACCTTCTGAAATATGGTGAAAAGGGTGCATGGGAAAAAAAGGTTGAGAACCATTGGTCTACAAGATGTGTTTTTTGACTACTTCTCACTGTAACTCTTCCCAAAGGGGTTAGCTATCCATCTTGAACTGTGAGTATGCAACCTCTATCTAGGGCACTTGATGCAATATTTGAATACCTTGATCTTTTTGTTTCTTACAGGCCAGCACATATACAGGCGTCTGACCGTTATAATGTGGGTGTTGGGGTTCAAGAAAGCCAACTGCATTATAATGAACCACAAACTTTGTTCTGTTGATTGCTATGAATATTTTGCTATCTTTTTCATTCTTTGAAACTTAGTTTCGAAGAATAACTGCATCAGGTTTTTAAACTGAGAACTCTAGGCAGTTTTGTAAATGATAAAATTTGGTTTATAAATATAAAATTTGGTTTGTAAAGATTTTTAAATAACTGATGTAATTTTGCATTTTAACATTTAGCAATCTGTAGGCAACTTCGTTTGCAGAGCAAAAGGTTTGTCCTCTCCAAACTGCAGGTGACTCTGAACAATAGTGTGTTTGAGTTTATAGGTCAATTTTAATCAAACCGACACACAAGTTACAGGCTTTTCAAGTTACTAAGTGCACAAAATCATGGCACCTTGAAAAAGAATGCGGAGTACTAAAGGTTAAACTAAAAAGTTTTTTGTGCTTTTTTCTTTTATGAAATAATTTTTGCATATAAATCAATTTTGTCATGTTCTTTTGATTTCTTTCATGAATGTCATCAAAATGGTACTAGGGCATTTGCGTCCTCGAGAACTGTGTCCTGATCATTGCATCCTTGGACATTTGTGTCCAGTATTTATTGCTTCCTGGTCATTTGCGTCCAACTTTTCTTACGACGGGTTTCCCACAATAAGCATAGCTTCATGTTTGGACTTAAAATAAAATGCATGCTAAAATACAAGTATAACTGCATCAAAACCTTTTAAAAAATAACTAGATAGATAACCGATAGCTCTCCTTTTTATTTATTTTTGTCACAAAAACAAGGAAAATAAAAAGTTTCTATTTCATTATCTACAAAGTTATTTTCTATAAGTCCAAACATGAAAAGTATGCTTGTTGTGGCCAACCCCTTGTAAGAAAAGTGGGACGCAAATAATACTGGATGCCAATGTCCAGGGTTTCCAATGACCGGGACACTAGGGTTGCAATTTAGTGAGATGCAAATGACCGGGATGCAAAAATACTGGACACAAATATCCAGGTACGCCAATGGCCAGGACGCATTTGACCAGGATACAATTGACCTGTCACCCATCAGAATTTTGCTTCATTTGTTTTTTCTTTCCTAAACTTTCCTGAATTGTTTTTCCTTTTCTTTCATAGACTCCAAAACGAAGAGGAGGAACAGAAGGTCCAGTTTGAAAATGAAATGACACAAAAGATTGAGATGATCCTTGCACTTAAACAAGTCATTGACACAAAAAAGGTGACAGCATCACTTTTGTTATCAGATTCAATTTAATTTTTATATCACCTCGGCTATATTAGGTTGAACACAAAAACAACAGGAAAAATTTCGCTCAGAAAAACTTTCCATCAAAATGAATCAAAGCATTCAATTCTGAACACAAAGGCTTAAATATAATTGAGTCATCCACAGTAACACGGTTTCTTTTTAAAAAGAGTTATTTCCTTTGACAACGTTTATCGCGATGAGAAATCAATACATTCATTGAAATGTATATTAGCTTACAATTACATTATTTAGGGACCAACATAACTAGTGAAATGTATAGAGTCCTAACCCAGAAATAAATACCATCCAATCTGGTTGACTTGCTCCAAAATTTATTGATAGTTTATTTCTTCAGCCTATGAAAATAACAAGTCCCCCCCCCCATTCATTATAATTCAAAGCAATCTCAAGAGATTGACATAGTAAGCAAGAATTCTGGCACTTCACTTTTGTTTTAAAATGGTCTGTTAATATTTACTAGTTACTACTATTATAACTTATTTTTTAAGCTGCAGACTTGTGAGAGAGGAGTAACGAATGAATGACAGTTATAGTGAAGGTTGAGTCCATTTTGTCCCATTCAAGCATTCTCTTTCATTGTTACCTTTGTTCATTACATTATTTTACATACGGTTAAATATCAAAATGGAGTCATGTCACTAAAAATCTCCCAGAATTTAGTTTGAATCAGTTCATTTGATAAAGTCTAATTGAAAAAGATTGGACTGGGTAATTTTAATTGCAACTAGGCATTCTTAGTGTATAATAGTTTTATTGATTAATTATACTAACTTTGATTAAGTCAAGGAATGTCATTTAAATGTTCTGACTGTAAGCAGATTCTTTTCTATCTGCTTTTTGTTTTTGCCTGTTGAGTAGAAGTAGTTGATTATTATCACTATTCACCTTGAGAAAGCAACAGATCTTATCTTTGAAGCACTGAGAAAGTCTTCCTACCACCAAGCAAGATCACAACTGAAAACCAGACTTCCTCATATTTACTGGCTCTCTCAATTGGACATTGTACCCAACTATGCATAAATGGTATTTTCAAGTCAACATGAAACTTTGACTCTTCCAATTAAGAGAGTAACATTATTCATTACAAACAATACCTTTAAATAAGACCAAATAAGTTATCAACCAAAGCATTGTGATATAAACAACCAAGATGAGGATACTAGCCATTTTGATGTTGGTGATGCTAAATCTATATGTATATCAGAAATAAAAATGTAAATGTTTTGGCTGCAAATTTCATCCTTACTCTCCATGCATTTCCCAGTTGTCAAACTCCGACTCTGGAGTTGACTTTATTTTCTCCTGGTAACAACAATGACAATGACAATGACAACAACAATGATCCTCACTAAAATTAGAACCCTTCAAGGCGACTGAGGAGGCTGAAATTTGTCATGCAACCTTATTTCAACCCCACTAGAAGATTTATGAAGAAAGATTGGGGTCATCAACCACCTTATTTCTTTTTCAGTTTATATCTAGAATTATCAAGGTTTTTATGCCATTTATCTTGAAAAATATCTAGATACTATTTTATTAAATCCCCTTCTATGGCCAAATTTAAATATCTTTTTCAGTTAAATGAAAACTGTTTTCCTTTTTATATTTTTTGTTTTTTGAAAATTCAGGCAGAAATAGTTGCATTTTTCTATCTATGTATGTCACTTATACAGCCCTAACCGTTCATAGTAGAAACTTGAAATTTTGCACTCACACACACTCCCCACACATTAGTAGGAGAAACATTTTTTAAAATTCGGCCTAGTGGCTGAACTAGTTGCATTTTTCTATGTAGTGTAGTTTGATCCTGAATCAGCCAGTGTTGTTTTTCCTTTTCTTTCCCAGGAATCAATGAAGAAAAGAATAGCAAAAGAGAAGATGAGAAAATCATTGGAAGAAAAGCAGGAAGAGGAAGAAAGGAAGAAGATTATTGAGAAAGGTGGAAATGCAGACCTTGTCATGAAGTTGAAGCATAGGAAGAAGAAAGAAAATCAACAACAACTGTAAGTAGTTATTTACAGGCATGGGCATCTGTAAGGGGGGGTGCAAGGGGTGCTTTTGCACCCCCCTGGAAAAGTGACTGTGGATGCCCATGTTTACAGGCAATGCTTTAGTCCAAAGGATCATTAATCAAAACAATAATGTCAGCTTTTAATACAAATTGCACCAATGTAATACAGAGGAAGCTGATTATTGTGATCATTTTGGGACACAGTCGTTTAGATATTAATAATTGGCTGATAACATTAAGCAAAGGATATGAAAATTGGAACAATTTACATTCATTGTTAGAAATTGATAAACTCATTGTTATAAAAAACTTTACATTATAAAATTTTTATACTAATATCTTAAAGAATTCATAATAATTTTTAATTCAGTTTAAATGAAGTGTTTGGGACTAACTGATTTTGATAACAATAACGGTTTGATAACATTGTCTGTGGTTTTAATAAATGGCTTCCTCTGTAGTTGTCATAAACTTACAAGATAGTTATGTTGACTCAAAACTAACAGTATTTTAACTTTCCTATTCAATAATGTATTTAACTTGTTTGTGTTTTCACCATTTTTAGAGAGTCAAGATTAGAAAAGTAGTATTCCTCCTCCTCCTCCTCTTGATAGCCTTTGTCCTTAATTGACGAATGTTCATACATGCACATGTACAGATAGAAAATTAGAATTTGCACAAACTTATTTCTTCAGATAAGATACACAAAATATAGTTTTTAAATCATAAGAGCTGTGTCTGTCACATTTAGTGTCAGTAGCAGCCTACCCTCTCATTAAACTACCTAACTTTATTTTCTCCCTTCTCACTTCCTACCGTGTCTGTCACACTTATAGTATTAGTAGTAGCCATTAGTCAAACCTGTTGTTATACACTTATAACTGTCAGTTAAGCGATGGGTTATGGACTAGTTGTGATAATTTAATTTCAGATTTATATTTAATCACAGGATTTTGCTTTTGGAGATGTTGAGGTTGTGTTTTTATATATTTAAATAATATATTGTTAAGTTCTTAGAAATTAGAACCTAAGAATTACTCAACAACTTGTTTGGGAACTAAATAGATAGCTACCAAACCTGTATTTTAGTTTACTTGAAAATTCAAATGTAATTTTAAAACGTTTTATATAATTCTATATTATTCTTTTTGTTTTAAGATATTCTGGGTCATAAGTAGATTTGAAATGGTCTTAAACACATTTTGTTACATTGTTTTATTTCTCTTCAGAAATAAAACATTTTTTAATATGTTAATATGTCAACAGAAAATGATTTAAATGTGAGATACAATTCTAAAAGTTTATTCAGTAGAAATTTATGTAGAAACATTGCAACACAAACTCCTTAAAATGTCTATACCAGGCAAAGATTCATTCTTTAATGTCTGCATTCTATTAACCTTACTGCAATAAGAACAATCACTAGTCATAACAATAGCTTTTGTAGAAGGTTTTTTCTATCACAAACTGAATAATTTTAACTTTTTGTTAAGATAAGTACAATAAGATTATTTTCTCAAAGTATCCAGCCTGTCGCAGATAGATGTAACAAAGCGTAGTCGTTTAGGCTTTATAGTACCTGTGTGTAATTTCTCTATTGTCAAATAATGCCCATACGTCGCCAAGAGCGTCATCTAGTAATATATACTTTAAACGTCATTAAAGATGTGAAAACGAACCGCATACTGGCAGTCTATGGTTCGTGTACCGGTACACATAAAACACAGTACTGCTCTAAAAGATTCAATGATTACTTCCCTTGATATAAATTATTCTACTTTCAATTATCTCCCTTAGATTACACCCTATATAAAAAAATAAAAATATTTTTGATACAAGGGAAGTAACTTTTTGAATTTTTGAAAAAACAAAAATCAACCTTCTTAGCTGATATTAGTAAATATTTATTGAAATACTAGTAAATATTTCAGTGTCCTTATAATTTCTTTTTATTTAATATGCATAATTCAAAGATCAATCTTCATATGTTAAACACAAAATACATAATTCATAGTCATGTACATTATTGTAATTATAAGATGAGTAACTTTGGTACCCTGCTGTTCAAATTTTGATAATTTTGGGTATTCTGATCTTAACTCTTGTCTAAACAATTTAACAGTTTCAGTTTGTATTACTACAAGTGAATCAACTCTCTGAAATGTATAAGATCTGCACATTTTCAATTATATCCTTATGTCTAATTTATAGAACTCACTTAAAGGCTGCCAAGTCACTTCCTATTTATAGATTTTATATTATAATTATTTGCAAATAAATAAGGAAAACTACTCTATAAGTAACATTTAATATACATGGATTTATCACCCTTATAATATAGAATATCTTGGTGAGTGCAAACACAGACCCCCACTATTATTATTTAGTTGCAAATTGAACTGGAATTTACTTTGTTCTCCAAGTTAGCGCATTTTAACTGTATTGTGCTAGCACAAATCTTGTTAGGATGTGTTGTTTTTGCTGAGTTATGGTAACAAACACAGAAACATGCAGAAATCGTATCATTATAATATAAATATATTTTATGCATTTGTCTGTTGCAGTCAAAGGCCAAGTTTATATCATTTTTGTAAAATAAAAAGGTCATGGAACAAGCTGTGATCTTCTGTCTAGTGAAATACAACATTGTTTCTATTGTTGATAGCTCTCACTTTATTCATTTGGGTGAATTAGATGGACAGAAAGGTGTTGAATAAGGGACAATCTTTCCTTATTTCAAA
>VCCN01005472.1:5581125-5593931 GCA_006491835.1 Architeuthis dux | reverse complement strand
AATCCTGACTTCACCAATGCCAGATAGAAAGAAATTGGGATCACTCCTGAATCAAATGTTTGTAAGTAAATCTATTTTTGCCGATGTATTTGATTAACATTTAAATCAAAATTTTTATTGTAAATGGCAAATCATTTTCGTTTCCTTGTTTAAATAACTAATAAACAAAAAAAATAACATGATGTTAACGCCCCGACTAGATACCCCCCCCCCCCACACACACCTTTTCCTCTCATATATTTGTATAATTTTTCCATACGTACATAATCCTGTCAATTTTGACGGGTACTCTGCTAGTATATATATATGTATATATATGAGACTCTTCATTGCAGATTGGTGCTCGAAACCCTTATCCAATGACCAAAAAGTTTGGAAAACATTTGAATGAGAATTTTCCGGAGAACAAAGAGATGAGAGATAAAGAAATCAGTCATGTAAGTGTCTGCTTTGATTATCTGGAAAAAATGTTACAAATTTAGAAAAGAGATTTTCATCTTGTTTTTCCCTTGTTTTTATCTCCTACAACAGAGCTCATGTCTATCAAAAGACAAGTCACTTCAAAATACAAATGGTTGATAGCAAGAGGTAGACATCAAGATTTTCCCTAACTTTTATTGCAATCTTATGTATAACTTTATATGTTATCCTTATATTTATATAAATTTGGTTGTCTGTTTGTATGTGCGACTTTAATGAGAGAGGGGGACAAAAAAAGAAAGATTGTCTGGTATGCCTGTTTGATAACTTTAATGAGGGAGAAGTGAAAAAAGAAAGAGGTGGAAGGGAGTGGGCAGAAACAGACCTGCTGTTATTCAAACAAATAATTTTTGCAAGTAACATCTTCGTTTCCTCTGTGAAATTTGTCGGTTTTCAGAACTCACTCCCACTTTTAATGTGAAAGTTATCATTTATTCTCAACGGTTATTTTTTCCAATTAAGATTTGGTTAAGCAAATGTAATTTAAATTTATAATTAATTAATTATCTTTCGGAAATTTTTAAGTTTTGATAAAAATTAATATGCACGAAAGTTTCAAGTGAACTAATTTTCTGAAAATTTGTTTTAGTTGAATATTAGATAACAATAATTTTCGCAAGATTTGTTTCTGCTTTCAATCCATAACACCTTTGTTTCCTCCGGAAATTTGTCAGTTTTCAGAAAAATTACCAATGATATTCAAAGCAATAACAATATAATTTTGTGTTTTTCTTTCATTAATTTCTGACTCACTCAATATAAATATTTATTAAAATTTATATCATTAGTATGAGGGTTGGTCAAAAGGTAATGCCTGTTCTGATTTAATTTTAAAAGTATTAGTCAGAATTCCTAGGTTTTTTTAGCTATAAACCGTAAAGTGTCTAGAAGCCCAGGGGAAAAATTTGTGGAGTTACCAACTCTTTTTTTTACCCATAATCCTCTTTCAAAATGGGTGCCCCTCTGGACACATGTAGAAAGCAAAGAGCTGTCATAAGATTTCTGTTTTTGGAAGATGAAAGTCACAGGTGGTCAGTGAATGTTTATGGAAAGGCAGCACTTGATGAAAGCACAGTAAAGAGATTGGTCAGTAGAGTGGCAATCCCAGAGAGAAAGGAGAAACTGAAACTGAAAGGAGAGAGTGATGACCACTGTGTTTTGGGCCCAGAAGGGAGTCATACTGTTAGAGTTTATGCCCAATATCAATAACTATCAATTCTGATTCCTACATGAGCACATTGTCAAAACTCAGAGCAAGGCTTCTTTGACTAAGCCACATTTAGAGATGAGTGATATGCTTTTGCAACATGACAATGCAAGGTTTCACAGCAGCTTAAAGACCAGATGATGAAGTGAAAGAAGCAACTTGCACATGGCTTCTATGAGGCGGGGGTATACATGCCCTCATTGAAAGCTGGAATATCATGATTGAAAAGGAAGTAGACTGTTGAGGACTGGATTTGGAATCCTGAAACTTTTGTGTTCATTTTGGTATGCTTCTACTATTAAATCTGTTGTAATTAAAGAAGAACAGTCATTACTTCTTAACCGACCCTAGTAGTGATAGAATGGGTTTGGCTAAACTTTTGCTTTACTTTATGTACAAATATGTTTTTTTTCTAAATTTTCTAAATTCAGTTACCTTCATAAGTGCTCATGTGGCGCAAGCCAAAACATGGTTTTTGTGTATTGAGTGTACAAACAATTCATTGCGGAAATCTTTTTTGAAATTTGTACAAAAATGAAATTTAACTTTTATAAATATTCTCAAAAGTAGAAAGCAGAAAATAAAAATATAAGTTATTCTGCAGAAAAATGAAATTTTATTCTTAGAAAGATGTAAGAAAGTATGTAAAGAAATACAATGTTTAAACACATAGTGTTTAAACATTGTATTTCTTTACTAATTTACATAAATAATGTAGGTGAATTTAAGTAATTTATCAGCAGTAGTATTATTAATCCGTTTGACTTCACATTTTCTTTAGTTTACATCAGCGTTCTCTTATTTTTTTCTAATGTTTTATTTGCTTTCAATCATTTTTTATATTGATGCTAAACTTTCTATTTACTTTACTTGGAAACATTTTCTTCCCAAATTTCATCGTCCAAAAATAGTGCTCTCTATAAAGTCACGATTCTACAGAGATAACAACCTGTGATTGGGTTTCTTTTCAGAGAACTCACTGCAGAATAACCTAGAATAAACCATTAGACTTGCAGTTTCTAAAGTTTGCTAATAATCTATAGCTGTGAATGACAGACAGTCATGCGCCGAAGACACAGCTATAAATCAATTAACGCTGGAGTCAACTTAAAGTTCATTATAGATAAAAAGTATCTTCGGAATAAGTTATTTAAAAACGATAAAGAGAAAATAATTTTCGAAAAAGTCATTCTACCAAAACCTTTTAACAAAAATTAACTTTTATAAATATTCTCATAAATAGATAGGAGAAAAGACAAATATATGAAGTAAAATAAAATTTTATTCTTAGATACATGTAAGAAATTATGTTAAGAAATACAGTGTTTAAAAAATAACTAGTAATTTACATAAATACTATATGTGCATTTAATTAATTTATTAAGTTGTTTAAGAAAACATATCTTTTTACATTTGGTTATATTGGCAGTTAATTTTCCCCCTGTGTATCGTTGCTAAAATTTCTTACTTAATTAATTTCACATACAGTATTTATGTAAATTAGTACATATTTTTTAAAGATTGTATTTATTCAGATAATTTATTACATATTTCTATGAATAAAATTTCATTTTAATTCATATATTTGTCCTTTCTCCTTTCTATTTTTGAGAATTTGTATAAAAGTTAACTTACAAGTTCCTTCTGATTCCAGTGGATAAAAAAATTTCTGATTGAATTAAGATTTCCAGATCAATAACATTGTCAGCATCTTCTTAACAGAATTGAAACCAAGTTTACTGAATTAAAAAATCCCAAGCTAGTCCAGGTAATTCTGCTAGTATATATAGAAAGTTATATATAACTTACAGTAAAATTGTTAAAATAGTGATTTCGTGAAATCCCTGAACCTTTCAGTAATTTCATTTAAATCCCTTGTTTCACAATCAGTGTTGTAATGGTTAACAAGCTTGTGATGCTGACCATTACTATTGTAATGAGTTGGATTCTCATTGGGTGCCCAGCTACTGCGGCCTTGTGTCAAACTAAGCTGTAAATACAGAATAAATACATATCAATTTGGTTTAATGTAATGGGACAGACAAACAGTGAAGAGTTCATTCCCCTAAATTTGGTGAGGATTGTTCTTGTTACGGTAGAAAAACAAAGTCAACTTCAGATTTGGACTGGAGTTTGTTGTAGAATATAAAATATTCCATAAGGCATCACTGAAATAAATATTTGACTTTGTCTTAAAACCTTCCACCCCAAACTCATCTTTTTGGATCTCGTTTCCTTTGTGAGAAACAAAGGCTGGAAGGTGGTGTGATTTGTCATTTTTGGCAGCCATGATGACTTCTTTTCAAAGAAACGTTTCTGGTACTTTGAGAAAGTGATTGCAAACTCATCATCACTTTCTTTGCATTTATTTTGGGTGTGTGTGTGTGTGTGGGGGGGGGCTTGATATTCTCAAAAATCACAATGGCCTCCATGCCGTAATGTGTACATTTTGCTACTGTACTAAGATGTACAGTAGCAAAATGTACACATGTCCTAGGACATATCAAAACTATACATTGAAACAGCAAATAATAATTTGAAGAACTATTCTTATTGTGATTTCAGCAGGGAATGTATAGGGAACTGTTCTTGTTGTGATTTCAGCAGGGAATGTATAGGGATTTAGTTGAATAGCTAAGTTGATAAAACTTACCATATTTGATGGCATATAGAGCCCCTTATTTCAGCAGGGAATATTAAGAAGAAAAACACATTGATCACCCAGTTTTTTAAAACTCCTCCTCAAGTTCTGTGGGCTGAACTACAAAGGTTACATTTACCTTTCAAACCACTTTCTGGAGAAAATATGGAGATAATATGCTATCAATGTATGTCAATTATCATTTTTGCTTATTTTTCTGTATATGACCAGTTGATCCCCTAAATTGCAAAAGTTTCTTCAGTAATTCTTGCCACAAACAGAAGTTTTTGTTTTATTTTTATTAAAAAAAAAGGATGAAGCAAAATTAAACAAATATTGAATAAAAAATATCTTTCATTCTTTTTTCCTCCTAGGATCAAGAGAGCAAACATATTATACAACAGGCAGCCATTTTAGATTCTGATGATGAATCTGAAAAAGATGAAAAAGATATGCTCATTGTGAAAAAACAGCTACTGTCTGAAGAATCAGCAGATGGTATGCATACTATTTTGAAATTCATTAACATTGATTTACAGACCCTGTTCTCTAGGCCAGGGCTTCTCAAACTTTTTTCATTAGCGACCCCTTTTGATGAGATGAAAATGTTTGCGACCTCTTTTAACAAGACAGAATTTTTCACAACCTCTCACTCATTGTTATAAAAGCAATAAGTACTAAGAATGTATATTATTCTTTAGTCGTAATCTATCAATAACTAAACATAGAAACAAATTAAGATAAAAAAAAATGTCAAAAATTGCAATGTAATTATAATCTATAATAAGTTTTACAGTGTTTATTATGAAAAAAAATTACTTTTTAAAAATAAATTACTAAAACGTAACAAAAAAAAAAAAAAATTTAGTGAATATTATCGTGCCATTTTACAATAAGCACCAGAAGGAGTAGATCTTTGTATAGAGGTAAATAAAAAAAATCTTTAGTTATATAATTATTTAAAAAAAAAAGATCTTCAAATATTTCTATGAGCCCCAATAAATCTTTATGTGACCCCTTGACTTTGAGAAGCCCTGCTCTAGACCACTAAAACCATCTTTTGATTATCCATATATGTCTTTTAACTCTTAAGTTCATTGACTGCTGGTAACTGCTCGTAATTGACAGTGGAACTCTTCCGTGAATATAGCAAGTGAAGTCTTTTTTAAAATCTCTTAACAGCATTGAATTATTATTATTTTAAAATTTTTTTACAATAATAAGATATGGCGTGCCCCTCCCCTTTCAACATTAAACTCACATTTTTTTCTAACAGTGTAAAGAAAGGGTGTTTAAAAACAAATTAAATTAAATGCTATCTGATTTCCATCTATCTATCTTTCTATTTTAAAAATTGCTCTGCTTGTTAGTGCAGATATTTAGTCTAGTTAATATTAATGTATTGCATTTAACCATTTAATTCATATTTAATACTTGTTTAGTTTAAGTTTCTAACAGTCCTGATGCTTTAAAGATATAAGATAACCATAAGGTGCTGAGGTGTATTATTAAATTATTATTATGTCATCTCTGTTCGTCTGGCAAAATAGATAATCTGACATGATTTTGAAACCAAGGGTGCGAGAAAATCGGTGGTGTACCTGATATGAGGTTAAAAGTTTCCAGCATTTTTTTGACAAAATCTTCTGTTCATATAAATTCATAGCATCATTATTCAGTCATCAAAGTATTTTCTGACCTTTTATCATAAAAGAACAATTCCAATGAATTCTTTGAGGAATTTCTTTATATCTTGAACTTGTCAGAACCACCAAGTGTTGCATGAAATGAAACAAGTGATAGTCTGAAGGTGACAGGTCTGGAAAATATGCTACATGTGTAAGAACTTCCCCTCCCAGCTTCATCACATTGGCAACATGAGGGCAGTAAAATCACCAATCTTTTTGCACAGAAGGTTTTTTTCTCTTTCAATGTATCATTCAAATGAGCCACTGTAGTGTCGCTCAGTAGCAGTTGATTCAGGTTCCAGCTGTTCATAAATAATTCCTTTTGAATCACACCAAACACAGAGAGGAACATTTTTACCCAGTAGTATCCATTTGAGATGTTGAAAGCTGTCCTTAATCAAGCTACCCTCTTCTTTGCTTGGGATTCTTGTAATGAATCCATTCTTCATCGACAATGACTACGTTGTCTAAATATGACAACAGAGAAGAGAAAGACAAGTTTTTAAACTTTGCTGACTGATGTTCCTTTCTATAAGTTGATGTGGAGTTCATTTTCTTATCTTCTGAATTTTCCATAAAAAGGGTTGCCAAATTTGGCCAGAAGAAGAGATAATCCAAGATTTATCTCAGGGTCACAGGCATTTGAATAGCGTTGAATTTGGAAATCTAGTGAGTCTTGAGGCTGAGGTTCAATACCATCCTCTTCTGGTGCTTGCTCAATTTCCAAATTCAAAGCTATTCCAATGCCTGTTTTGGTTAAGTTTCTGAGATAAATCTTGGATTATCTCCCCTTCTGGCCAAATCTGGCAACCCTGCTTGTAAACAACATACTACAGTTGACTAATCTAAGATTTCCCCAACATTGTGTACATGATGATGCTATGAACTACTTTTGCATCAGCCTAATAAAAGAAACAGTTCACTCTCTGGGCCAGGGGTTCTCAAACTGGGATATGTGTACTCCTAGTGTTACACAAGAGAAATGACGGGGTTTCCCAAGGTTTGTAAAAACACTAGAATTTCAAAGGAAATCACAACCAACTAAACGCAACTCGTGTCTTGTAAACCTGACATCCAGTTGGCAACAATGTCTAAATCAAAAGGATCATTCCGTAACATCAAACATCTCTGGTTTACACATATATCTGCATTCGTTCAACTTCCTTGCATTCTGTGAAATATTTTTTAGCATGAACTAAATTTTGTGCAAGACTGTCAATTGAGAATGATGTGCATGTGTGTCTCTCTGAAACTGTGCCTAGAATTGATGTACTTGTTGGAAAGAGCCAATCTCATTCATCTTATAAGTGTAACATTAGATTAAATGAAATTAATAACAAATATTACATGTCTATTGTCTGTTCTATGATATCCATACATTTTACACTTTATTCTTCACATGGGGTATGACAACATTACCGGACAGGACAAAGTGGAATGCTGGAGGTAGAGAACCCCTGCTCTGGGCAATCAAACATTATCTATAGAAAATTAACGACAAAACCATTTTATACTAGTTTCAAGGACAGAATTTGGACTGAATTCAAGCTTGTCAAAGAACTTCAGGTCTTTATATGTTTACAACTGGAAGCTGTTGCAAGTTATTTTTCTCTAAGGAGAGTTAAAATCACATTAAGTGATTTGCTGAGGTTCCTCTTGTAATTTACTACAAGTGTCCCTCGATAAAGCACAGTTCGCGATATGAGACAGGTGACTTTGGTGAAATGTTCTTTTTTTAACTAGTCTTGCTGGTTAGGGGGTCCTACCCCTCTGCATGGCATGCAGTCGGTGCATTCTAGGCCCCAGCCGACATGGCCGGGCCCCTGTTTGGGGATCTTACCCCTCTGCAGGGGATGCAGTCAGCATATTCTAGGCCACAACTGACAGGGCGCAAGGTGGTGCAGAGCTAGTTTTGCACCCCCACCCACATTGTACACCCTTGTCCTCTAGTCATCCTATGTTCATCTGCCATAACCCTTTTAGCTTGCCATACTATGTTCACTTGCTGGTAAACGATAGTCAACCTATTTTATTATGGACATATTATATCAACTTACAAGTTTTGATATTCTACCCAAGAAACTGTTTGGGTGCTCCTGGCCCTTATGGTATGATGAACCATCTAAGAGGCCCTGGGTAATGTATGGCCTTCTCCCTACAACTCCATATTAAAAAAAGGGGAAGCAAATGGTTGTCATCATTTGAAAACTTTTCTGAGAGTCTGAAATGTAATCAGTAAGAAAAGTTTATATTTTTGTATTATTTGTATCCAATTGTAGATGATGAGGATGGTGACATGGCAGCACCTGAGTTTGAGGGTCTATGGAATCGACAAGAATCCTCTTTGTCATCTGTGACAATGAAAAATGCATCAAGAGAGGGCAAACATCAGACTAAAATGGAAAAGGTAAGACACTTAATTCTGTATCTTTTGTCAAACTCCTTCTCTGGAGTTGACTTTATTCCCCTGGTAACAACAATGACAACAACAATGACCCTCACCAAAATTAGAATCCTTCAAGGTTACGACTGATATTTGGTATGCAACCTTATTTCAACCCCAGTAGAAGATTTATAAAGAAAAATTAGTGTCACCCAACCCCCTTCCCCTACAGGCCACCTTGTTTATTCTTTCAGTTTATATCTAGAATTGCCTCAAATTATGTCTTGAATTTTCTAGATTTTCATGCCATTTATCTAGAAAAATATCTAGATGCTATTTTATTAAGTTCTCTTTCATGGCCAAATTTAAAAATCTTTTTCAGTTAAATGAAAACTGTTTTTACAAAAGTTGAAATATTTTCAAAACTAAGTCATTTAAGCTTCTGTCAGAGTGGAGTTTGATCCTGAAGCAGCCAGTCATGTCTTTTTATTTCACATTTCCACTGATTTGCTGACACGGTTGGTTGTCAAGTCAGGCAGTAAACTTCCATACACAATCCATTTAGCATCATGTGTAAGTTTTGAGTATCTTTGAACAGGGTTTGGTAAATCGGCCAAATTCGGCCCACAGATTCATTTCGTCCGGCCTGATGACTTCATTGAATCTGTGACGTTGCATACTAAAGTTCTTTGTTTTCCATATCTATCTTTGTATACAGTATCAAAAAAATAGAGCCAAAGTCTCATTTTTGCAGTGACCTCAAACAAATCAATGTTTTATAGCTGAACATCTTTTAAAACTATGTATTCCTGCTGTTCTATTAATATAAACAAGATTTGAACCACAATTAAACAATATTTTGTCTCAAATAAAAAAAGATTTCATAGTCCTTATTGATTGATAATACATGGAATTTTATGTATGTATTAGGATGTCCCACATGAAATGGCTGTTTTCTGGCATTTGCCTTAATGATTGCAATTTCGACAAATTCTGAAGCAGAAAATGTAGTTATGTATATTTAACTGATGAACTGACATTAGATTTCTTTTAAATTTTCAACTTATGATCGATCATATCAGTTTTATAAGATAATCTCTCTTACAAAGGAAAGGAAATCAGACTAAAAATGTTATTCAAGAACATCAATTTCGCATTTGCAGCTCAAAAATACTGCCAACAACGTTTCCTTTGTAAACAGCCATTTCATGTGGGACATCCTAATACATACATAAAATTCCATGTATTATCAATCAATAAGGACTATGAAATCTTTTTTTATTTGAGACAATCGCATTTGCAGCTCAAAAATACTGCCAACAAATTGATGAAATGAAAGTGTACAAGCCACGGTGCAGGGAGGACAATTGCACCCCCTCTCACATTTGTGCAAATTTCAGTGTAATCCAGGAAAAACCATGTAAAGTTTCAGGCAAATCAAGCCCTTTGCCCCCTTTAACAAGTTCCCATACACCCATGATGAAATGCATTCAAAATTAGCCAAAGATTGGTAAACAGACATTGGCCCATTTTGTTGCATGACAATGCCAGATCCCACATTGCCAATCTGTCCAAAACAAAGTTGCTGCAACTTTATTATGAAATATTCGATCACCCTCCATTTCAACAGATTATCATCTATTCTGGCACCTTGAACTTTTTCTTTGCAATAAAAAGTATGCCAACAAAGAAGTGGTAATGATAGCATTTGAACAATTATTTGCTTCGCAAGACACTAATTTCTATAAAAAAGGCATCCTTTCACTTAAAGCCCGATGGAAAAAGGTTATTGAAGCAAATGGAGCTCATTTTGATTATTAGGCTTATTTGTATTTTGAAGTTGTTTTTATTTTTCCTTTAATAAACAGCTATTTCATGTGGGACAACCTAACATATACTCCTATAATGAAAAACATTAGAGTAATTAAAAAACACGCTGTTTCCATAGCCTTGTATGGTCAGTATTTCATTTATTTATTCCCCTAGGCCTGCAAGACATAAACATAAATTTCTAATCCAGCTTGCCTCCAAAAAAGTTTGCCAACCCCTGTCTTAGAATGCAGATTTTCCATTGCCTATTACAATGTAGGAGATATAGAGTGGTGTAACAGTTATTTGAGTTGTGGCCAAGGTTGTTGTGCATTTACTTTGCGGTTGAAGCCCTTTGTTGCTCTGACAGAAGAAACCTACAGTTTGGCAGTTGCCATAGTTGGTCTCAAGCCTGGATAAGGGAGGAGAGTTTCAAAATGGAGGCGACGTCTAACAAAAATTAATCTTTAATAATAGATATTAAAAACATAAAATTATTAAGTAATAAATAAATAATTATCTTTCTACCTGTCACCTTGTTTTACTGTCTTTTAAATGTCAAAATTATATTTGCTAGAAAACGGCTAAAAAGTATGATTAGAGTGGGAATTGAGAGGCTATAATAGATGAGATCTCATCACACTAAATAATGCAACATCTTTCCATGAAAACATGTTCACCATTTAGAGGTCAAAGTAAAAAAACAAATCATTGAATGTGATATAAAGATGAGGATAAAATGGAAATTGTACAATGATATTTATACAAACTTTAGACTGACAAGAAAGGAGGTGCAGAGTGGCATAACATGGAAAACTGAATTGGCGAACCAAGTTTGAGTTTTGGTCAAGGCTGTTTATGTTCACTTCACACTAATGCCCTTGGGAAAGGTATGAGTCCACTCCTACCGCACCAGCTATAGGTAAATAGCAGTGCAGTTGAAGCTATTTAGCCATGTAGGACAGAAAGACCTACAGCTTGAGCATGGGGCTAACAGTTCCACCCTGTAAACCTACTTGGTACTGAATATGCAAAGTGGCCCAATGCTCACAAGGAGTCTACAGGAATGAACAGACACACTATCAAGAAAGGATTTGGTTATATAAAGTATTGGAAACTGTGTTCCATATTAAAATAAGACTTGGTGAATTTGTCATAACCAGAAACACCAGTCCAGCTTTCAAAATTAAGTCAAAAGTATTCTGATTTGTCATTAGAAAAATAGGAAAGATAACAATCCCAATCGTTATTATAATGGAGAAGTTTATATACTGTATATATGTCCCAAAAAAGAGGAGACAGCTAAAAGATATCCTGTATACATAAGGGAGAGTAACCTCACTTGAATAAATTTATTCTATGTTATTTATTATTATAATATTTAGAGGAAAAGTTTCCTGGAGGCCAGATTTTCAGCTAGTAAAACAAATCTTTAGATTTTTTTCTATCTGAACAAACTTAACACCAACAAATGACAGACCAAGTTTTATGAACTTTAATTTGTCAATTCTGTAAAAAATAAATAAAACATCTCTTTTGATGTTAAGATTTTTAGATAAACTACAAATCTTTCCTTTTTTTGTCAGCTAAGTAGGTGTGACTGGTTACACTGCCTTTCAACATTTTGAATGTCGGAAAACAGACACTTGCTCTTTCTTGTTTTGGCTAGCACATGTTTAAAAGGTCATTAGTCTTGCACCATATGCCTGGCTTTATCAGAAATGGCTCGTCTCCAGACAATACCAATCTTCAGCGTCTTTTCAGACAATTTCTAAATACAGAGCCTCTCAAGAAAATTGGCCCTCCCCAACTGATAATAACAAAGTGGACATGATAAAGAGACATGTGATTTGTGTGGCAACAGCAGATGAGATCTTGCGTGCACTGGTCAGTGGTCAATTGATAGGCAAGTGTTACAGCAGGGCAGACAGTAATGTGAACTATATTTAGCCCCAATGAACTTTTCAACATTGTGAATTCCAGTCACTTCCCTATTATTATTATTACTTGTACACATAGGGACGGGAGAGGGCAGAATAATAACATTTTGTTTGGTTTGTAAGAGGTGACAAAAGAACAACTGAGGATGCTAACTTGGGAAGTTGGATATTCCTGCTTTGGATAGTTCCAAGTAAACCACTCGTAAGCTCTGGTCTCCTTTTGCTGTACCAAGAAATCATGCCAAATAATAAGAATGGTGGAAAAATATGCACACCCACATATCAAGAAAATCATTGGTTGATCCATAGAAGATATTTACTGAATTTAGTTTGTCATAGGGCCACAATGATGGGGCCCCCAGTAAGGATTCAACTCGTTCCCTAACAGTGGTTTGCAAGACTAGTTTGCTAACCATCCCTCTGTAACAGATGCCCAATTACTTACTAAACTTAGCTTAGTTTGTCACAGAGCCATATTTAGCGAGCAGTCAAAGCCAATTAGGCTTGGACTAATAATGATCTTCAAGATTAGCTTCCTAACCATCTCTCTACTGCAGGCACCTATACATAATCCACTGAATCCAAGGGTTGAAGAAGAAAAATAAGATGGAAATACATGCAGATCAGATGTCATATGGATCAACTTAGATGATGGAAA
>VCCN01005472.1:5550443-5565490 GCA_006491835.1 Architeuthis dux | reverse complement strand
ATATATATATATATATATATATTCCATATAAAGTAGGATGAACCACTCTTTATTACCAGGTTTCTAAAGTTGGATGCTGTGGTATTTTTCAAAGAATACCTATAAGCATGAGCCAGAAATAACTTTTCAAAATGTCTGTTACTTAACAAATTGTGATGCTATCAAATATTCCTTTCTGATCAATAATATGATTCTTCAGTGTGTATTTCTCTCAGAGGTGTAGCTAGAGATTTGGGAGCCCTTGGGGTTTGGAGCCTTGAGGTGCCCTCTCCAACATTTAGTGATATTTGTCAGTAGAAATGCAGTAGGTGAAGTACTATTTATAAAGCTTTTGGGCACCCCCAGTGGTGTTTTCTAACAGCTTCCCCCCTCAGCCATGTCTCTGAATTCCCTGAACAAAAAGGAAATTTGAAAATTCCATTATAGATAAAGGAGTGACTCCACCTCACAATGTTCCTGTCAGAAATTTTTGACCAACTCTGATAATTTGTGTAGACAGAGACTATTATTATATAACAGATATATGGTTCATATTTGTAGATTCATTAATAACTGATGCTTGTCCAATGTCAATGTTATATTCCCTTGCCATCTTTGCTGTATGAAGGTGTAGCATGATAGATAAGGAAAGCTTACCTGAGTGTTTCCATTTTGTTGCTGCCTTGTTTTGCACTCTGCACCTTCTGAAAGTTATCATAAAAGGGTAGCGTCAAAGTTTTTCATGGACAAAAACAATTAGCAATGCATTACAGTACTTGTTATAAGTATTTGAACAAACAGCCATTTTGCTTCTAATCGCTTGGTTTTTAGAGTTAAAATCTCTCAATCAACATAACAAGGCATGCATTTACTCATGTTTTGTTGTTCTGAATGCTAAATTTCTGGAAAATGTTTTTTTAATAGAATTAAATTGTTAAATGAAAAGAAAGCAAGTTTTCTTTTTCTATCCTTCATGTTCAGAATTGATCAAGGAGATTGAAAAAGTGAACTCACATTGCTATATGGAAGAGTTGCCAAAGTTAATTTAGATCCCCCCTGCTCAAAATCCATAATAGCCCCTACAATCTTAGGCAATAAAAAGAAGATTTAGTGCTTGTTCAAATACTTTTGAGCAGTACCCTATACAAAGTAATGCTAATAAGTATTTGAACAAACAAACTCTTTTCATTTATTTTCATTGATACTTTCACATTTTTCACATCATTTTTCACCCAGTTTTGAATATTATTTAAAAAAAAATATTAGTATGGTTTCCCCAATAATCTAACATGGCAGAATAGTAAGTTAACCAGGCAAAAAATGATCTGGTAAAAAAATATCTGATCTCTTTCTTGCCTAGTTGCTTGCACAATACTAATATTTTTTACAAATAAAATACATATCAGTGAATCATTTGGGATCTTTTTTCAACTACCTAAAAATCATTTTCTTTAGATTTTAGAAGGATAGAAACAAAAAACTTGCTTTTTTTCATTTAACAATTTAATTCTATTAAGAAAAACATTTTCAAGAAATTTAGCATTCAGAATCACAAAACATGACAAGGCACCCCTTGTTATTTTGATTGTAAAAGATTTGGTTCTTCATGCATAATGTTCCTGTTTTTAACTCTCAAACCCAAGCGATTAGGAGTAAAATGATTGTCTGTTCAAATACTTATGGCAGGTACTGTATATATATAAAATATAACAAAAAATCTACTGACCAATACAAAAAAAATTTTTGTTATATTTTATATAATTGCTTTGAGTTCTCTTACTACATTGTTGAAATAAATCTTTTTAAAAAAGATTATATATTTATGTAATATTGATTATATATAGAGAACTGCCACAGTTATGGGTAAGACAGATTTGAGTGACTTTGATAAAGGCTGAATTGTTATAGCCAGAAGACTAGGACAGAATTTCCGAAATGGCACGGCTTGTGGGGTGCTTAAGTTCAGTTGTGGTGAATACATATTTGGCATTTATCAGAGGAGGGAAAATCACCAACTTCCAAGAAATCGGGTGGCCAAGATTTATCGATACAAGAAGTGAACAGAGGCTATTCTACCAAGTATGAGCCAACAGAAAAGACACTGGCAGACATTACAGATAGCTTATATCAAGGTGTGTCACAACACACAGTACATCAATCCTTGTTGCATATCGGTTGGCTGTATAGCTGCAGGCCAGTCAAATAAACTTTTAATAAAATACTAAAAAAATCATAGTTTCTTAACATTTTAAGAAATAATGAGCAGATAGAACCATTTTGATCAGCACTTTGATTTTTTAATTGGCATTTCAGTTTTTGTTTTCCAAACGTACATCACTGTTATCTGACAATTAGACTGATTAAAAAATGCATTCTTCTAAAATCTTGATAGCAATTTGGTATAGAGTTTATCATAAGCTTCCAGATTCAGAAACATTTGAATATACCTTTGTGTAACAAAAACGTAATATCCTATTGTCTAGCATTTACATCAAGTTCCTTTTCTTTTGCTATCCTACTAATTAGCAAACTCACACTTTGAGAATTTACCTGTTGATATAAAAACAGGTCTGGTTAGTCACTCAATAGAAACTGTCAGGAGATCAATGTCTTTTGGCAGCGTGCCGTGTTGAGGGTGATCAATGAATGAGTTACTTCTCTCGCCTTTTGTTGGATCACTAAAAGTCCAGATTTTCGAAAAACAAGCGTGTACGCAGCCGGACACAAAGTAAGGGGCTGATTTAGCATAAAATTACATTGTAAATTGAATCCCCCGCTAAAAACATATGCGCGCGGGGGGTGGGGGGGTGAAAAAAAAGAAAAACAGTCTTTTGTAGTTATAATTAGGAGTAATTGTTTACATTTTCAGAAGAAACCTATGTTGACAGTTTTGGTGATAGTTTCTAACAAGATCTCCTTTTTTTTTTATTGTTTAATATAAAAGTAAAGATTTTATTTTTAGTATTTATCAAATCTACCCAAGATTAGGAATCTAGCACACCTTTTGAGTAAATTTAGGGTTAATAAGTCTCACCTGCCAGAAAGATCTTTGCAACATTCTAACCACTGAGCAATCTGGAATTCTCCCAGGCAAGTTAGGATTAATGAGCTTCATCCACCTAGGATCTCTGATTCATCTTCAGACCTCATCACCTGCAGTCCCATGTTCTATCAATGTGAGAAATGTTCCTTTAAGTCCAATTCATAAATAGAAGCAGTTTTGATGAACGAACAGAGTTGGTAGGATTGAGGCTTGCCACTTTCAGCTACTGCTATATTTGCACTCCAGATTTGAAAGCAAAGCGAAGAATTCTTTTTATTCGTTTATTCCATTTCATAGACTGCAAAGAAAAAGGTCACTATTCTTCCAATGAATGTTCGGAAGAGAGACTTAATCCCAATTCTAAGTTATAAATTCTTCTTCCTCCCCAGGTAGTGTAGATCAGGCATTTTTACAAAGCTTATGTTTTTTGTCTTTTTTTGTAAAGTATTTTATATCTCCATTTTCTTTTGTTTTCAATTTGCTATTTTTGCTTCAGTATTTTCTTTGCTCATTTTTTTGGTCATTTTCTCAGGGTCTCATATTTTTATCCATTCCTTCTTCACTGTTATAATTTTTTCTTGGCTATTTTTATTCATTTCTTTAGTTTTTCTAAATCCTTTCTCCATACACCTTTTATTTATATTTATTTATATATATATATATATGCTTCTTCTATTTCCTTTTTTTTCATTTGCCCCCACTGACTATTTTTGTCTTTGCATCATTTCTCCTTTGTATCACCTGATCACTTATTTTGTTCTTTTCAGTTTTATTCCTCTTTTATGTTTTATCATTGTCTTCCAAAATCATTTTACCTCCGCATTTTCCTCTGAAATCTTTTGTCCCCTTCAAACTAATTTTACACCATTTTTTTTCACCCTTTTTTCTACTCGTTTCCCCACTTTTTACTCATTTTCTTTCTTTCAGTCTTTTGTCATTTCTTAAGTCTCGACCCTTCTCTTCCTCACTTTCACTCCATTCTTTAAAAACTAATTTTTTCATTTCTCCAATATTCTTACTTGTTCTTTCTTTTGTTTTAAATTTCTTCCCATTTCTTTCATGTTTTATTTTTCTGCTTGCATTTTTTTCTCTTTTATTCCAACTTCCTTTTTTTCTTACCATTGTCATCTATTTTTTTGCTTTCTTTTTTATACTTATCTTTTTCTATTTCATCATCTCCTTGTCTCACTCCTTCTCTCCTTTTATCACTCCTTCTCTCCTTTTATTTGCTTTTTCTTTCTCCACATATTACAGAAAGAAGAAAAATTCTGATCTCTCTTTCATTGTTCTCTCTCAATCTTTTCCTATTCTCTTTCATTTCCTCTTTCCCCACCCCACTCTCTTGCTTCTTTCTTCCTCTCTCTTTCTGCTTCACATTCACCTTCTTTGTTTTTTCTTTTTCAAACATTCTACTTAGATTCAATTGCCATGGCTTTAACTTTCATACAATTCTGTTGGTGTAAAATTCCTATCATGAGGGCAGTTATTTTTGATACTTACACAAATTCTTGGCAGTAGTAAGATTTGAGAAGTCTTCCACTCCCAACAGAATGACCCAATGCGGCCTAACCTGATTTACCAAAATTTATCTTTGCAGTAATGTTTCTGAGAATATCTCTGAGTGCATAGGCACAGTCACATTGCCACATGTGATTCCAAACTACAAATATGGCAAATATATAAACTGTCAAGTTTAGCATAAATTGACAAATCCAATTTTCAATCACAAAAAAGAGTGGATAAACTTTTCTTTTTCTCAAACTATCAAATTCTGTGCAGCCATTCAATATCTGATTAATCCATAAGTTTTCAGAGTTGCAAAACCCATGATGCCTGCTCAGTGGTTAAATTCATAGTCGCAAAGATTATAGTTTAATCTTAGATGCTGGGTTAGTTGTTGAGGGCTTATTATGAAACTAGCACAATACCTGTCAAAAAAGATGGGAATATTGATGTTATGAATAGATAAATTATGGATTGGTACAACACACTCTTCTGACCCCCATTTCCCTCTGTGCAGAACTACGTACTGGATGTAAGAAAAGCTGGTATCAGCAGCAGCCATTCAACCTGCACCTGCTGGTTGCTTGATTGGTTGCTAACTTGTAACTTGATTTCACTTAATATTCAAGAAGCGTAAACTTGGCCTACCGGATACACTACTTGCATGCCTACCTGCAGGTCAAACATTCAAATCACGACATGTTTCATTAATTTTATATATCTGTTTGCTTTAGCATGACAGAAACTAACAAACAAACAAAAAACTGACAGCATCTTTTATATAATAAGATAGTCATTTAGAAAAAATGCTGGTAGAGATCTCTAGCTACTGATAGCTTCATTGCATTGAAGGCAATCACAAATTCATTCTTTAATAACTCTCTAGGAGAGCCAACAACCCACAGTTTAGAAACCTTGTTTGGTTTGATCTATTGCTAAGGAATTCATAATAAACAGACAATATTGTTGGTAAGTGGAAATTCATGCTTTTTCGTGAATCTGATCATATATTTATCCATAATGTTTCTATTGAACAGACAACACAAATAGTGTTGTCTGAAACCTACATATTTTTTTCTGAAAACTTTTCCTCTCATCTCTAATTCTACTTTGTACCTTCGTATTTAACTACATAACTTTCTTTCCCCCCCTCTCCCTCCTACCCGTTTATTAAACTATCTAACTTTCTTTACTCCCCGCTCACTTTCCTTTCTTATTAAACTACCTTACTCCTTTACTTCCCACTCCCTTCCTACCCTCTTATTAAACTACCTTTCTTTTCTTCCCTCTCTCTTCCTACACTCATTAAACTACCTAACCTTCTTTTCTCCCTTTCCCTTCCTACTGTGTCTGTCACACTTATCATATCACTAGCAGCCATCAGCTGAGCCTGTTGTACACTTCTGATAACTGTCTGCATGGATTATGGAATAGTGGTGTTAAAATCTTGTATTATATAAAAGCACTATCTAAGCAGTAATGTTGGCTCTTGGGGAAGGTCTATGTCCAACGATGGACGCTAAAAGGCTGCTGCTGATGATGAAGCAGTAATAGTTTAAAAATAGTTCACCAAACAGGAGGAGAGAGACAACCTCACTGAAACAAGGTTATCAAGATGACACTAGATTGATTTTAATCTGCAGTCATTTTTTTCCTTTCTTCCTCTTGCTAGACATATGCTTTTTCAGATTGGACAAAATTAACTTGGCAGCAAAACAGACAAGAAATAAGTTGACTTTATAAGTTATTTCAGATTTACCAACAGGCATGATAGCTAAAATTTATCTAAAAGTGCAAAAAAACAAATTTCCTCCATGATTACAAATAAAAACAAAAACATGCTTGAAACAATAATAGATTTTATCGAAGTCTTTTTTTTATTATATTTAGTTTTAAAATGTTTTTCTTTGCAGTAGGTCTGTTGGTTGTTGCTTGGTGTTATCTCCTGGCAGACTAGATAAAGTGAATTGTGATTTGGTCATGTCGAAGAAATCACCAAAAAACAAATAAAGAAAGTAAAAGACAAGAGACTATTATTAAAAGAAGACTGGTTAAAGTGAAGAACCTAAGATGTAGTTAAACGACAAGTGGCCTAACCCTAAGGCAACTGCTGCCACCGACAATTATCATGTTTGGCTTCTGTATTGATTGATGCCATTTTAGGGCACTTTGAAAAATGTCTTGAAATTTGAGACTATTTTAAATTGCTTTCTCTTTTTATAAATGCTTTTGTCATAAGGTTGAAAATGAATAGGACTGGTCATTTGGTTGTTCAGTCATGAATATTATCTTATGAGAAGAGAAGAAATCTCTTGGCAATTTATCAAGAGAAAGAAAGCTATCAGAGGGAACAAGTGTATTAGTAAAGCTGCATGTACTAAACTTGGTCTTTCAGAGTTCATGGTTGAATCTTTTGAAAGTAATTCTTGGAAAGGCTTTAAGAAATTGTTAATATATTTTTAACAGTTATTTAAAAAATGTTTTTAATTAGCTGCTTTGTATTTAAGCCATATTAACATTTCTTTCATCTAGATTTTAGTTGCTTTTCCTCGCAAATACTCAGACAGTTAGTAAACAGTTTGAATTGGAAATAAGGCATTCAGTGAGACTCAAACTCACGTCCCTTTTGCCTTGGGATGTCTGGTTATCTGTACTAGCGGCTCTGCCGCTTGAGATATGAGAACCCTACAGCTGGTAGATCAAGTATAATCATATAGAATTCATCCTTCACCCCCGCCACCCGATCACTTGCTGCTATATTTGTATTTGTTTTTACATATACTAGTAGTATTAGTAATATTTTCTTGATTTTTTTGACAATGCTTCATCTACAAAGTAAAATCAAGATTATATTACAACTGTTTGGTATTTGTTGTCTATGACCTAATAATAAATAAAAAGCTGTAATGTAGTAAAAAGTCTTTTTTTTTAATGTTTAGAATTATTAGGAGATTACAACACAAAATGTTGTGCATATTGAATCACTGTTGCCATGATCATTGATCCGACCAAACAACAAAAAAACATGATGGTTAGGTATTCTTCCCTTTTCACTTATTTTGATTACCATACCAGTCTGTCCATTTCAGTGCTCCTGGTCACATTTTTGGGCAGAGTCTTACATATGTAGTCCAGTAGTCATCTTCTAAAAAACGGGTTTTTCATTTTTTTGAAATTTGTCCTTTTTCAGCGGGGGTGATCGATTTACAATAATAATCCATTGTGAAATGGACACATATATTTTGCCACTTCTGACATGACGTGATGTGGCATTATGACGTTTAGGTGTCTTGTTTTTTGCTGAAATATTTGTTTAAAAAAAAACCTTTCCATGAATATTTTCTATACAAAGCGCATATAAAATCATCCCCGTAATGTAATGGTTTTTATATTATAAAATTTGTAAGAAGGTTTGAAAACAGGTGTCAAGAGTTGCACAGTTTATAGAAGAAACCGAAAGGTAATATTGAAATATGGAAATGTTAAAAATGAAATGACTATTCAATATATGTTGAGTATATGTTTCTGCTTCTGCAAGCCTTTGTGTTGAATATAAAAGATGATGTAGTTAAGTATAATTTTTTCTTAAGATTATTTAAGTAAAAATGATAAAGCCTCAGTGTAATAATTGCGACAGTTTATTTTTCCTTGAAACCTTATGAACTTTAAATCAACAAAATTAATAAAAAAATCCAATTTAAAACAATTGCGGACAAAATATTTGCAGTGAACAGATTTTGTCAGGTATTTCCAAAGTCTGGTGATCAGAGGTCCATTAATAAGAGGGTTTACAGTATTTATGCGCAGAATCTAAAATAAACTCTTTAAAATTAGAAAAAAAAAAAAAAAATTGGAATGCCCATTAAGCAAAATGTTCTATCAATAAAAAGTACTGTCTTTCATTTGAAAAAGAAAATCTCAAAAGTATAAAGGTCTCCGTTGAAAAACTTATTTTGATTACCATATTGTCTCTATCATGTTACATGGTTATTGTTTATAAAACTTAAACAAACAATCGGATCGTCCATAACTCACTACACCAAAGTATTCATACCTCCCACAACCTTCATATAAAATGTCATTGAATTATCTTAAAAATAAAGAAGTTATTCAATTTTTTTAAAAACTATCCCTGCCACATGTTAATGAAATATTTCAATGCAAAAACTATTCCTGCCACATGTTAATGAAATATTTTGATGCAAAAACTATCCCTGCCACTTCTTAATACTACTAGTTCTGAAACGTTAATGAAATATGTGGCAGGGAATGGCAAGGAGTTTGTTTATGTTTGAGAACTAATAGTATTAAGAAATGGCAGGGAGTGGCAAGGATAAAAAGTACCGCCCTATCAAATACAATTGCTATTCACATTTTAGTTTGGCTAGAGACCAATCTATACAATTCATTATGTCATTGAGAAATGCTGTATAACACCTCATGTTTCATAAATCATGTTTATTAGGAAAACATTAATCATTGAGTTGGGTTTTTATTCTACACTTGGCAAAATCTCAACAGTTTTTAATGCTGAATTTTTTACCTCTGCCAACAAAACTGGAAGAGGTATATGTTTTCATTCATGTTTGTTTGTCTGTCCCATGATATCTCTAAAGGTTCTCGATGAATTTCAATGAAATTTTGTTGAAGAGTGGGCCACGGGCTAAAGAATAATTGACTAAATATTTGAGTGGATCCAAGAAATCTTTTTTTGATTTGGAGATATTTTTTCATACTAAGACAAAATATGGAAATCACTCATGTTTGTCCACACATCTCCCTTTTAAAAATTGTTGGAAGGTACCAACAGGATTTCCCAGTGACTAAAACCTTTCTTTTGATCCCATAGAAATGAAGTCAGTGAAATGATGTTAAGAATTACCACCACCATCAGGTCGTCTTAAATGATTGTCACAGATAGTTAAGACAGTGTAACAAATAAACTAATAGGGGAGGAGTCTGCACTGATTAACCCTATTTGGGGATGGGAAGTATTGATTGGTTGGCTCTGATTAATGATATATTTGAGAAGGATCTTCAATGAATTTTGGGTTGAGCTCAGTGGATCAGGTTTACCATATGAAAGCAAAACTAAGAGAAGACAGACTAATTCTGATTTGGGTCTCTTGCAATAACAACTTGAACCCCAACTCAGTTGTCTCTGTATTTGATGTTTATTTTCAGAAAACTCTGATAGTAGACAACACTTGCTTTTTGAGTTGGTCCCCAGTAATGTTCTTGTGGTTTCAACTTCAATTTTTCGTGTCCCCGGAATTGTATCATATACCATATCGCTTGCTGATGCATGTCTCAAAATGGTGACTTGGTATTTGTATATTATAATGAAGAATTGGTGATTATGAGTTCTGAAATTCTCTCGGAATGACTTCTGACATGACAGGTAAAGGAATGAGAACAGCGTACCTCCGTGGATGAAATAAAGGGTTTTATTCAACATTTCTGGAAGGTTATTAAATGCAACAGATAACTAAGGAAGACAGGAAAGTACAGCAGCCAGTAAATATGATAAAAACAACAAAGATGAGGAAACTGGTCCAAAAGAATTGAACTACTCACATATCAGAAATTCAGATAAAACCTGAGGAAAACTTGAAAATGTATACATCAATATATTTTTAAATAAAAAATAAATTAGGAAGATGAGGATGCTGGCCTTAAAAAATCATTAAGCCATGATGATACATCATCTCACAATAACAAATTCACATTGATCATCACCAAAGATTATTGAAAACAACCTCCTCCCCTCACATAATAATCGATAGAATAAGATTTTAGACAAAGATGTTTGTTTCACTGCACTTTTTGTGGGAGAGGTTAATTTTATTTCAAAAGAAATTTGTTTTTCTTTATAAGTACCATATATATTGTATTATAAAATAAATAGTTTAAAAGGTTATTTGGAGGACTACTGCTCACTGAAACTCATTCAAGCCCCATAACTGTCAATATTGAGATTCAGTAAACTGCTCTCTAGTCATGATACCTGCATATTGGACATAGTGTAATATCAAGCTTTGGTAGCAGCCCCCTAGTCATAATATAAGCGTATTGGACGCAGTGTAATATTTGCATAGTTTTAAAAAAATTAAATGTCTCTCTTATATACTGGTGTATACAGTAAATTTTCTTGATATCGTCTGATGGCAGCTCTTAAATAACTTATGAAGTTAATTTTTAATGTTTTGCTGCCAAGTTAACATCTGAAGAAGCATAAAGCAGAAAAAGAAACAAAAATGATAACAGATTGAAATCAATTTAATGTCATCTTGATATCATTTTTTTCACTGCTTCATCAGTCTGCAGCTGTGTTTACAAAGTCGGTCAAAAATGATACATTGAAAATTATTTTGATAAAATCTTTTTAAATTTAAGCATCTATTTTATAACCAAAAATATAATTGTACAAAAGTGTCTAAAAGTACTTGATTAATTAATTTGCATTCTTTGCCCTTGCCCCCCAACATCCCTCTACTCCCTTGTCCCCCAATGTCCCTCTACTGCCCTTGTCCCCCAATGTCCCTCTACTGCCCTTGTCCCCCAATGTCCCTCTACTGCCCTTTGCCTTCCAACTTGAGTCTTCCAGTGCCCACAAGAGGGTGGTAGTGCCCACTTTGGGAATTGCTGGTCTACAGTTTTATAAAGACAAAAAGAACAGTCTCTACTAGAAAAACTTGAATTGCAACAATGTTTCACGACATTTTTAGATGCACAAGCATCTCTAGTACCGATGACTGACATCCTATATATGTCTGAAAGTGCAAGGGAGAGAACTTGTGTTAACTGTGTTTCTGAGAGTAACTAATGCATCTATGGTCTGACTTTCAGGCTTGTATTGTCTGAATTTCTGTGATGAATTATCATTATTATGCACTGATTTACTCGGACTAGTGTCCTCATCTTCATTGTTATAGTCATAATGTTTCGTCCATTGTACCCTCTGGCCTTCTTCAGGTGCCTGTCGTAGTTGGTATTCACTAGTCCATGCTACTGAATACAAGCATTTCTAGTAATCTGCCTGGCAGTCGTGAATTCAATCCTTGGGTCGGTTAGTGCAATAAAAGTAATATGCTCCGGTTTAGTGGCAGAGGCAGACAATCAACATCACAAGGACAAATTAACTCGGAAGAATTTACTGATATGAAATATCCTCTTGCAAGGACAGCGTAATGAGAACAATATAGCCCTGTGGATTGAATGAAGGGTTTTTGTTTGAAATTCCCAGAAGGTTACCAGCTATGGCAAATACCTGAAGAAGGCTGGAGTGTACAACAGTGGAAATATTGTGACTATAACAACCAATAGGAGGACACTAGTCAGAGTAAATCAGTGTATAATAATGAATAAAGACTGGTTTTGTATGCACAGTATTCTTCCCTTTTTGTATTTCTTCTGTACTTTCACTTTCACTGTCATCATTTTCTGTGTTCCAGTTTTAAGTTCAATCCCTTACCTCGTCACTTTACTGCTTTCTTTTTTCATTTTGCCTTATAACATATTGAGGAAACGGATCAGTAGATAGCCTCAACCTGTTGCCTGTCTCGTGGCTGCAATAATAATAAATAACTATATCGCACCTGTACAGGAGGCTGGTATTCAAGCCAAGATTTCAAATACAGATTTAACACACTATCCGAAAATAGTGTGTTCTTATAAAAATCTTTCATAAGCTGATATGGTGTGAAGCAAAGAAGCACTTACCATTAATTTATATGGGAAAATCTTTTGAGCGTTCCCAGACACCCAAAATGGTGATGCTGGTATTTTAGTCTGAGTCGTTGGAAGTTGGGGTGGTGGGAGGTACAGGAGACTGGTATCTAGGAGAGAGAGGGTGTGCACTGCCTTTATAACTGCTTGCTGCAAAACAAATACTGAATGCTATTTTCAATTTTTGCCTTTTTTTTCAAAATGTAAAAAGAAGTAATTGAGTATAGATCCTTTCTGGTGTTTTGCAATCAGTTTTGCATTCAAGTTTAGTAACAAACTGTTAAAAAATAAATTCAAATTTATTCAATCATTTGGACGATTTACAATTCTTGTAGTAGAATCAATTTGTCCACAAAAACAGTCTTTATTCTCAACAAACACAAAACAATCAAATCATAAATCTACCCTGAAGTTCTCAAGTTAAATGTCAATAAAGAATAAACTCAATGCAAAGAATAGATTTATTGAAACTAGGATTGTAGGCATAGAAGGTATTCTGGTCACTTGGCTCTCTTCCAACTTTCTGACTTTCTCTCTTCTGGAGGAAATTTATATATTTAGATGTGTAGCTTTAGATGTGGAGCTTCTAAATCAGCAGTTCTTAAACCAGGGTATGTGTACCTCAAGAGAAATTACAGGGGTATGCAAGGTTTGTAAAACTCTGGAATTTTGAAGGAATCACAACCAACTAGATGCAACTCGTGTCAGTTGGAATAAGATTTTACGCCAATGTGTATACCCCCCCCCCCACACACACACAAAAAATGATAACTTTGCCTAGAATTAAATTATTTGTTTGAAAGAGCCAAGTTAATCCATCTCATTAAAATGTAACATTAAATGAAACTAGGATACCAAGGGAAATTATGAATCCCATACCAACATTGTCGGACAGGACGAAGGGGTACACTGGAAGAAAAAGTTTGAGAACCCCTGTTCTAAATAAATCCCTGGTGGTAGTGGATAGTCCCTTGTCTTTAGTTAGAGCAAATAATATCATCATAAGATAATGTAGTAATATTAGCCTAATTTATTTTTTATTACATGAAGCATTGTCAACCATTATTAATTTTTGATTAATATTTTATTGGATCTTAATTTTTTGGTTGCTTTTTATTGCAGATGGGAGAAAATACTAGTCAAAATTTAATTATGATTGATAATGTTGAAAAATAAATCTGATTAATATAAGGGTGTAAGAAAGTAATTACATATTTTCGTGTTCAGAAAGTAATTACGTATTTTCAAAAAGGAGTTAAAAACAAATGCCAGTGAAGTTTAATTAAATACTATTTATCAATAATTGTAATCACCATCATTATCAATGACAGCAGCCCAATGAGAAGGCAACTTTTTGATTCCTTGTCGAAAAAATTCTGCATTTTTTTGCTGAAAAAAAGTTTGAGAGACCTTTTCCAACTTCTTCTTCATTTCTGCCACATGCTCCAGTGATCGGAACAAATCATAATCTGTAGGTGTTAAATCCGATGAGTATGGGGGTATATGGAAGAACTTCCCATCCTAACAATCTTACCTTTTACTGGGTTTGTTTTGCATTGTCAAGCTGGAGGATAACACCTCTTCTGTTTACCAAAGCTGGACACTTTCGACGTAATGCTTTGTTTATACGATCAAGTTGCTGGCAACAAACGTTTGCAGTAATTTATGGCAGTGAACACCCTGATATTACTACTATTACAACTAGTGTATGTAAAACAATAGCAAATATGGTGCCAAACAATTGTGGAAGGATGCGTTCAAAGGTTAGATTTGATCTTTTGCTAGTCATAAGAGCAATACCACACAGCTTCCTGAGGTAGAAGGGATATGAGTTTGAGTCTCGCTCTAGAGCTTATTCTTTATTTCCAATCTACACTGTTTACTCACTGCCGTATACTAATGGTCTGAGTCAGTTGAGATAAAAAGCAACTAAAAAAAAAAGATAATGTAGTATCAAACTTTTCCTAGTGTTGGAGAGGGAAGCTTATTTTCGATAGTGGTGATTCTACAAAAATGGTGATTGTTCTTTCATGTAATACAACATAAAATGTATACTATCTTCTTTTTCTGTATTCTGATAATCCAATTATGCTCCCAAAAAGCTTGGTCAGAAAGAACTCTTTGATAAAAGCAAGAAATAAAAAATAAAAATAAATAAATATACACACAAATGCATATACATATATATTTATATATTTATACGTGAGATTTTTCCTCTGAATCTGCTTTGTTGTTATTAATTTGCAGATTTAAAGTTTGATTCTTAGTTTCCGTGTCGTTGCATCAGGTTGACTGCCAATATCTACATTCAAACTTATATAATAAGTATAAATGGATTCTGTAAGCAATCAGGTGTGCCTTGTGACAGGTTTAAAAGAAGACTTATAGTAGTGCTTATATAGTGTGCTTACATAAAATGACACTGTGCTTTGTAGTTATTTGTCACACATAAGTAATACAAAGCTCTCTTTTATTGCATCTATGTATCTGAAAATGTTTTGTCTCACCGATGCACATGTGAAGCAGAAAGAGAGGATTTATGTGTCCTTGTAGATATATAATTTTGCACATATCATTGCGTTTCCTGCTTTTATAAAGCTTGCTCACACATAGATATACACACATAAATGTGTGAGTATATTCTGCATAATACAAATTTTTTACAAGGGTATTTGGAACACTCAATGCAACTCATCCAAGCCCCATACCTGTCCATATTGAGCTTCCATAGGCTGCTCCCTAGTCATAATACCAGCGCATTAGATGCACAGTAATATTTGCATTGAAAAAAAAA
>VCCN01005472.1:5524030-5534797 GCA_006491835.1 Architeuthis dux | reverse complement strand
TATATATATGCACCAGTGTCTTCAAGTGAATTTTCTGTTAGTCATGCTGCACTGTGATTAATTTATAAGTTTTTTTTCAATTAGTACCAATGATTTACCATATGAGAGGGTGGTAATGATTAAACAATGGTGACTTCTGTATATTTCTTATTATTTTGTTTATTAGTTCTTAAGCAGTCATGCAAAGCATGACTTGTAGGCTCAAAATACATGCCTCTGATATTTTCACATTGTGACAGATAATTGTTTTCAAGTTTTAAACTAAGAACACGTCTGTTTTTGTCAAAAGAAAAATATGGTTCGCCAAATAACTTAATTTATATGTCATGAATTTTACTGCAATCTCTTTCTGCTCTGTGCATCTAAAAGGTGATTTTTTATGCGCTAGTGGCACATGTGCTACACGTAGGTCTTCTTCTCTTGATAATTAATAAAAATGACAAACACAGCATAGATTTTACTATGTTTTCTATTTTAATCTTTGCATTCAATAAGACATTGTATAAACCTGCCCTTTGTTTGCTAAGCCTTGCTGTCTTTTCTTCTTCTGTTTCAGAGTATCTTCATGTTTAGTGTCTGTCTCTTTCCTTGTCAAGTCTGCCAATCCTTTCTTATTCTGTCTAAATTTGCCTTCCATTAGGTTGATGCAGAAGCTCCTAGAACCATCTTTTGCACAATGTTAGGGAAATCTTATATATATATGAAGTATCTTTGAAGTTTACTCTGATCTTTATTGTTTGTGCAATTACTCAACTGTAGTGTGTTTTTACAAACCGTAAGAAAAAATTCAGATGCTAGGAAAATAGGCTCCACATGACCTTATGGAATCAAACATTGGTCAGCTTTTAAGCATTTGTTTTTCTTGCTTGACACAGGAAAGAATTGTTTTCTTTGGGAAAAGATAGTCAGTGGAAATGAAAAATGTATTTATTACATGAATCTAAAACAAAGAAAGTAATGGCTAGATTAGAGACAGCCATCAACATCTTGACTTAAATGGAATCTTCAGAGAAAAACGTTCTTCTCTGTGTTTGGTGGGATTCAAAGGAAATTCTTTATTACAAATTGCTGGAACCTGGACACACTGTTATTGCACAATATTATAGTGAGCAACTGGCTCATTTGAATGATACATTGGAAGAGAAAAAAACTTATTCTGGGCAAGAAAGCCAACTGGTGATTTTGCTGCATGGCAATGCTCGTCTTCTGCTTGCAAATGCAATGCAGCAAATGACCATGGAGGTGGGATGCAGAGTTCCTCCACATGAAGTGCATTGTCCAGACCTGTCACCTTCAGACTTGTTTTGCAACATGCAACACTTTTTGTAAGGTCAGTGGTTCTAACAAATTAAAAATATTGAAAAATTCCTTGAATGCAATTTAGCTGAAAGGTGGCATAGGATTGTAGAACGTCAGGGAAAATACTTTGGTGACTGAATAATGATTCTATGGATTTCTATGAATAAAAGATTTTGTCAAATATGCTGAAAAACATTTTGCATCAACTTTGTAGTTTGCTGCCCCCCCTCTCCACATTAGACTTGTTCTTTTCCTCTTCTGTCTCATTATGCAGTGCCATATTAACCATGACACACTTGAGGCACAGGCCTGAGGCCCCTAGACTCTAAGGGACCCCTGGGCGGATTCATGTCCTGAAAAGAAATTCCTTACATTGTCCAAAAAATCCAGTTACATATTATTAATATTATTATAAATTATTTGCTACTATTTACCTTCATCTTGTTACTTCACAAATAAATTCAGGTTGGTTTCCCTTAAGCAGTGAGTATATATATTAACAGCACGGATTGGAATAAAGAATAAGTTCCAGGTGAGAATTGAACTCACAATCCTCTGTGCCGGAGAATGACTCGCTTAACGCACAACCCATCTTACAACTCAGTGCCAAGTGCAAGTTCAAATCAAACTCTTAAACTCATTCCGCAACTAAACTCAGGCTGGTTTCCCATCAGCAGTGATTAAATAAATTAACAGAGCAGAATGAGTTTAAGAGTTGCTTCACAATTAAGATGAAGGTAAATACTAGCAAAAAATTAATAATAATGATTTGCAATGTGTAATAAAATAAATGAAAATAAAATAAAATTGGATTACTAATACTGAACTACCAGTCAATAACAAACATGATCGGAATAGGGAATGAATTTTTTCCATAAAGTTGTTTGGGACCAACTTATTTTGATAACAATAACCGTTTGATAGCATTAGCCATAATTATAATGAACAGCTTACTCTGTATTTGAAATTCATGCATCTTTAAAAGGATTCTTTTGCAAACATATATATTAATAATTCTTATGTCTTTTTCCTCTCTTCAGATCCAAAGACACATTCTAAGAATCAAGTAAGTTGGATAGTAATTTGACTTTTTTATTTTATAGTTTACATCCATTGCAGGAATGAAACTAAATGAGTCTCTAAGCAGAAACATGTGTGAAACCCTTTTCTCCTATGAGATGAAAGTTTTTAACATCATTTTACAAATTGCTTAGTAAATTTTTTCAAATCTTGGATATTTTTTATTTATTCTCAGTCAGTATAAACAAAGTGTTACAACTATTCTGAAAGTTTACATAAATAATTATTTTTCCACTTGTCTGTTTCATTATACACTGATTTATTCAAACTGTTATCCCCATCCTGATTGTTATGGTCACAACGTTATGGCTGCTGTAGCCTCCAGCCTTCTTTAGATGCCTATCCTATTTGGTAACATTCTCGAAATTTCGAATTTAACCCTATATTCAATCAATGGGAGTAGACTGTGCTCATTCAGCTGTCCATGCTAGAGTATATCTTGTATTTGTTGGGTTTTATTATCCATAGAAAAGTCTGAATAGTCAAGAACAAAGCCACTGATTGCAACCAAAATGCTTTGGGCCAAAACACTACCCTCTTGTACATAACCGAGTGTAACTCTTTGTCCAAAGATTTATTTAGTCAATGTTCATCAGCACCATTAGTTTATGTGCTGCTAATAGAGCAACTAATATCTGTAAGACTTCATTTGGTGACTGGGCCTGCTTATTGCTTGAGGTTACAATAAACTTGAAAATACTGTAAACAGTTGAAGAGTTAGTCAATTTGTAAACATGATCTTGAGCGAAGTTGTAGTACTTAAAGTTTACTTAGTGGAATATTCACAATTTTTTAATATAAAAAGAGCTGAAAATACATATTAAAATGCAGATATTAACTTAGTTTAGCCCAGTCTGGCAATATGATAGAGAAAGAATTAACATTTCTGTCTGTACTTCTATAATTATCATTATTATACATTGATCTATTTAGACCACAGAACAATGACCGAGTGGATAAGTATATCTAATTATTGGTAGTTGTCAGTTCAATCCCTGAATCAGGCAGTGAAAAGTCATATAGTCTGGTCCAGTGGAAAAAGCAAAAAGTGGAATAACAAGGACAAATTATCATGGAAGCATTATATGAGATATTCCCTAGCATGGATAGTGGAATGAGAACAATCTATTATTTTTAATCCAGTTCAAAATTTCCAGAAAGTTACCAAATACAACAGATACTTGCAGAAGGATGGAGGGTAAAAACACAAAAAATTAATTTACTCAATTTTGCATCTTGAAGGTTTAAAAAACTGAGGTGCATTCCAAGATTATATGCAAATCAATGAAACGATAATAATTATAAAACTGATGGTCCAATAGTTATCAAGTTTTGGTCAAACATACATCACATTTATGTGGAATATCACAAAGTCTAAGTTATTATTATAATATAGAATGTCATTAACGCTGGAATATACAAAATATGATTATTTAAAACATTCCATTTTATATGCAACCATCTCAAAAGAATGAATTTGAAGTGGTAGGAGGATAACAAAAATGAACGAGAAAGACCAAACACAACAATGATTTATTCAAAGAAATGACATAGAAAGCAAAAACTATAACAAGTTTGGTTGAATAACAAAGTAGTAGAAAAGCAATATTATTTGCTAATATAATTTCCATTTTTTCTAATGACTTCAAGCTGCCTACTGTCCATAGAAAAAGTTAAATCCAGAATTTCTTCAAGATTGATGGATTCTCAAACAGTTGATGGATTGCTTCCAAAAGTTCATTCTTGGATGAAAATTGCTTTCCGCCCGTATAAACGATTTTCAAGTGTTCAGATTTGTCGAACATGCAGGCCACTCCAATTTTTAAACTCTAATTCAGCTAAGTATTCAACGGTTGCAATAGCAGCATGAACTGAAGCATTGTCATTCATAAATACCACTTTCCATTTGAATGCTTGTGTCTTCTTTTTGAGCCATGTCTGAGGATTGGTCTTTACATCAATTTCCTAAAGGTCATTTTTCAGTAAATGTAACTTTTAGAAACAAACTCAATATTGCAAGGTCATTTTTCAGTAAATGTAACTTTTAGAAACAAACTCAATATTGCACCCAAACATTTTGCCATTGTGTTATTTGATGCAAAACTTTATCCACTTGAAAAAGATTTATGAATCATATGGAACTTTGAAAGTTTTCCTCAGAGAAAACTGTAGACTTTCACCGCCCACTTTTCTGTTTAATTCATTTTTATCATTATTTTTAGACACTACACAGGTTTAATTTTATGTAATTGTCTATGGCTTATAATGAGAGTAGTTATCATGAAATAACATCCTCATTGCGAGTATCCTAGGCCATCAATTTAAGTGGGGAGAGCAACATTTCTTGATAAGTGTAAACAACAAAAATAACACATGTGTATATTTGTTGTTTACACAATGTTTCGATCAATCCATTCTGCAGCCTTTTTCAGCTTACTATCCTTATGTAAAGAGGGGCACTCTTTTTTTTCTACTAGTGTCAAGTAATGGTAGATTATAGACAGGAAATGTTGTTAGAGACTGAGAAAACTCGAAGGAGCAACACACATCAACATGTCATCTAATTGTAGAAGTCAGACCAGGGTGGAATTCAACTCGATGTGGCTTTTGCTGCTCAACAGGGACACCAAGGTATGGAAGCCCTGGCCTAACAAAGAAAGGAGTTCAAAACAACTGCATCTGCATCCTATATTAAAAGCATTGCTGTTTATTGAAAACAAAAATTTCTGTTTGCTACTGTTACTTGACACTACTGGGAAAAAGAGTCTCCTTTTTACATATGGATAGTACACCTGAAGAAGGTCATAGAATGGATCAGCCGAAATGACATGTGAACAACACAAATAACAAGATGCATTTGATTGTCTGAAAAACTCTTTGAATGTTAATGACTCTTCTCAAAATGACAGACAATATCTTTACAGTGAGTGGTCAGAGCAAACCTCTGACTGTCAGTTGTTGGCATAAATCATGTGCACCCAGGTGTGAAGATACCAACCTCTTCTACTGCTGCTGCTAGTTTTGAAAACAGTTTAACTCTCTCACAAACAAATCAATGCTTACTGGACAATTTTGCTTAAATTCTTTTTTCAATTCATGTATACAATGAACTACCTTAATACATTTTTGACTCTATCTATTAATTATCAATGATTCCCAAGATTAATTCTTGAAAACATGAAAAAACGGCTTTCAACAACTTATCTAATATCTTTTTCTTTCTTATTATCAACTTGTTTCCACAGCTGGCATAGCCAGTCTTTTGGGATACAGAAATGATACTAATTATCTGTTCTATAGGAATTATGTAAAGGCGTAGCTGAGGGTGGGGCTAGACTCTGAATCAAGGGGCGCCCAAAAAGCTGCATATATAGTGGTTCACCTACTGCATTTCTACTGAAATTTAACAATAACAACAATATATTTGTACATACATGAATTGCATAAATAATAATTCAGCCGCTGGGGTTGTTTTCCATCAATTAAGTGTGTGTCTATTTATTGCAAATTTTCCCTTTTCATCAAGTATCAAGGAGCCAAGCCCACCAGGCCTCCAAATCTCAAGGAGCCAAGCCCACTGGGCCCCCAAATCTCTAACTACGCCTCTGGAATTATGTGTTGTCTAAGATAGAATGAAGGAATGAAAAAATATGGAATCAGAATGATATTAACTGAAAGTCAACTTTGAAAAATGTCGATCAGGTTTCATAATAGAGTTTGTTATACATTTGTCATATCTTTGAAAGAATTGTGAAGATTAGCAGATGTAAGAAATCTCCCTTTTTCCTGGAAGAAAGATTAAAGCATAATGTTATATCTGCTGGTTTCTATGTCACCTATTTCATATAGGCGTAATCCTGACTGGCCAATTCTTGTATTTGTATCTTTTTTGTCTCTTGTCACACAAAGTAACAAATAACTTCTGGTTACTTGAAACGTAACTTAAGTTTAATATCTGTCACTCAACTTGCATATTCTCTCCTGTTTACAATGGTTTCCAATCTCTTGCTTCCAGAATGAGGCTTTCTCACAATGCACCTCTCGCATCAAAGCGAGACGTAAGCTCTGAATGAGACTTGTCACTCTGCCGAATAAGATGTAGTAGAATAATTTAATCATGGTTTGTTAGCTGGGTGCATAATAATATAGATAAACATGTTTGTCTCCACCAATCCCACGTTATATTGGGGGGGTGGGGGCCACCTGTACTTATGTCACCTGTACTTGTTGTCAAGTGAAGATTGAACCACTCGTCACATGATTTTTGTGGCAATTATTTCAACTTTTGGTGTCGATCAGATTAATTTTGATAGTATGACAATTTCAATCTGTATAAATCAATAAAATTGTTTTTTTTAATCTTTTGGACTCACACGGAAATCTTCTTTTTTGTTATTTATCTTTGAATTGAAGGAAAATCCCCCGAAAGATGGAGAAAATCAAATTAGCATTTCACCAGGTAAGTCGCCAAATATCTTTTGTTTTTGATTTCAAAATGACAAGTTTTAGAAGTGTAAAAGTTACTCCAGATGTAGACCTTGAAGACTGCATAGGAAAATAAATGTATAGCAATCAAGTCCTTGAAGTACAACCTTTAAAAAACTAACCTCTACTATTATAAATCGTTACCCAAAACTGTCAACATGGGTTTCCTCAGTTTTTAAGCTGGTCTGGCTGGCTATGTATGTATCAAGCGTACAGGCCACACCAATGGAGCTAGAGGGCTGGAAATTTAAACATTTACTCTTTACTATGCCTAAAAAAACTTTCAATCTACAATGTATGTTTATGCTAAATTGGTCCTTAGTTTCTGCCCAGCTGCGTTTTTACTGATCCAACAAAAGTCGAGAGAAGTAACTTATTCATTGATCACCCCCTTTTCCAATTTTTTAATTGATCGCCCCCAACATGGCATGCTGCCAAAAGACATTGGTCACGTTACGGTTTCTTTTGAATGACTTATGGTCTTTGATAGAGCATTTAAACACTGTTTTGAAAGAAAAGAAGCCCAGTTTGATCAATTGTGGTGTTTTATGACAATGCATGGCCAAATACAGCAAAGATCACATCTGAAAAGATTGAAGACCTCGGCTGGCAAAAAAATTCCATACCCTCCTTATTCTCCAGATATTGTTCCATCTGATTACCCCCTATTCCGGGAGTTTACAGAATCATCTTGATGGACTAGTTTTTAAAACACATGAAGAGGTGGAAACTATCCAATCTACATTCTTTTCCTCAAAATAAAAAGACTTTTATAAAAACAGGATTATGAAGTTTGTGAATCTTTGGAAGGAGGTTATTGATAATGATGGAACATATATATTTATGAATAAATTCTGATTAAATATGAATTTTTGATATTTTTCTGACTCTAAATTCAGAAATTAATTGAGATGACCTGATATTTTAACACTGGGTAACTTTTCTAGTAGATGTAATACTAAGACTTGTCTCTCTAGAATCTAGAACTTTCATGTCTTGTGAAAACGATGTTGAAATTTTATAATTCTCTATTTTAATTAAACAAAAAAACATTTTTATCTTTATTTACTTGTATTTTTTGCTTGTTCAACTTACACACCTCTCTCTGTAATAAATTGTTGTATGATATTTGGAATTTGGATATTTGGAATCAAGAATTAGACTCCTGGTTCTCATACTTTTTTGCTAGCACTCCCCTTCTCGACAAATCCTAGTCCCCAGACCTCCAACTCAGACATTCAGAAACCATATTCCAACTAGATATTTATTTTGATGAACTCAAATCTTACAAAAACTCTCGGAAAAACAGCACAAGAGGTAGCTTGTTTTTGTACAAGGTGTTTTATTCGTGGGGCAACCGACTGCACCAATGCCAGTCTCATGTCCCATTCTGCATTTAGTCTATTGCGCTGCTTAGTTTTTATTAGTGTTAAAGCTGAAAATCCAGCTTCGCATAAATATGTTATCGGAAATGGAAGTAGAATTGTACAAATGCTTTTAATGTGGGAAAAATCTCAAAATCACCTCTTAGTAATTTTGCATGCCACAGCAAAAGTTTTTCTTGGAAAGTGTGTATGGTAGACGTACTGTCGATAATAGTTTTCTGCTTCCCTTGCAGCGACAAATTTAGTTTGTTGACCTTTGCAAAAATATCAGCAAGGTAAGCCAGATAAGCTGTCCAGGAGTGCTTTTTGACCTCTTCGACTAGTTCATGGATGACTCCAAGAAAGCAGTCACTTCCTCCAGCAGTGTAGAAACTCTGCACAATACTTGTGCCACATGAGAGCCACCCCACGGAACAGTGACGTTACTCAAAATAGAATTCAGTTCTTCACTGAGAGGCTTGGAGACCAAGTGTTCCCTGTGAATAAGACTGCATTAATGAGTTTTTCGTTTTGCTCGTGTCACAAAACCACTGTGCCTACCAGTCATGTATGCTGCCCTATCTATGCAAATAGAGTAACAATCCTTCTACTGAATGTTGTTTTGCACAAAAAATGAATCAATCACATTAAAAATGCATTCCCCTTGCTATAACATTTGTAAATGGCCCTCCAGCATTACAACTTGTCTTCTAAAATTGTGAGGGACAACTTGCATACAATGAATTTAGCGAGGCAAGAATTCATTAGATTTGAATCATGTGAGGTTAACGATATTCAAAGTGGCGATGATGTATTTTACATAAGAAATTATTGTCACCAGTGGCCATGGACCAGGGATGGTAATCGGCAGAAATGGTAAACTATTTTTAGAGCGTATGGAGGTGTCTAGAACATGTACATACATGTCAGCTGACACATGTACCAGTTCAAAATAATTAAAAGTGACAAGTTATACATACAGAGAAAGGTTGAATGACTTATATCTGAAGTAAATACATGTATATACATGCCAGCAAAACTCCAAGTAGATTTTTAGGTAAGACAAATTTATTTTCATAATCCATACTCCAATTACTGTAGACCTGAATTACAAGTAGTAATTCTATTCGTGTCTGGTCATTTCGTCGAATGTTGTGTCGCCGACACACATCCCTCTAAATTGTACAAAACAAGTATTCAATGAAATGGCAGTCAGCGAAAAGCCAAGTCAGCAAAACTGATGTTCGTCAAACAGAGGACGAAACTGCTGTTGGCTGACTGTGTCTGTGACACATCATTCGATGAAATGACTAAGAACCCTATGGCGGATTAAATATCCACAATGAACAGATTTTATTCTGTATTTATGAAATCTGGTGATAAGAGGTCCGTTAATAAGAGTTTACATTACTGCAGATACATTTTATTGAACATAATCATTTTTATGACTAGATTTTTCGGGTTTAAGTATGGATTTATACAGGGTGTTTCAAAAAGGACGCAACCGTTTTTTTGACAACTTGAATTTAAACTATTTTAAATCTAAAAACTGTTTTTTAAAGACACAAATTACAAAAAAATAACAAAAAGATGCTAATTACACATACATCATAACTCTACAATGTAAATGATTTCCTTTAAACTAGATGCATGTTCGTATGCAGTTCATTACATAAACATTGAAAAACGACATAGATGACACAACATAAAGGAATAGATGCTTGAATGAGGCTAGCACTTGATGCAATCATTTCAACAGCTATATATTGTTGTCTCTTAGTACAGTGTTGCTAAGTGACTAATATTGTAGCATAAAATTTACATGCGTGTAAATTCTACCCTCTTATCTTCCGGGTTGCGTCCTTTATGAAACACTCTGTACACTGTTAAAAAGTTTCAAGATAGACTTTGAAAGGAATATGATGGAAAACTAGTCTAGCAGCAAGAGAAATAAACAGCAGGCCTCATAATTCAGTGTTGGAAACAACGATGAAGCATACCTCATCAAGCAGAAGATAAATATTTTACTATCGAGCAGGTGTGTGCACACTACAATCTAAAGTGTTCACCTAGCCTCAGGTTGTGGTATAGCAATTTGGTAAACACCCACACAAACACATACGCACACACACAAACATGCATATGATATGAAGCATTGGTTATCAAAGTAAAAGTTTCCCACAACAGAATGAGATGTGCAGTGAATAATATGTCACATGCTGTTTGAGACACTGGTATGTTACTGATAAGGAGGAAGGTTTTATCCTGAGCTTAACCAAAGATTTTGTATCTGTATTGTTGTGTTGTGAAAAAGTTTCAAGCAGTTTGCAAATAATGAGATGACATATCTATAAGCAAAGTTTGTAAAGCTTTCAGACTTGTAAAAAAAGGTTCCCTTCCCTTTTGACTCCTTAAGTGAAAAAAAAGTTTCCCTTTGAAGGGGAAAAAAATTTCTCTTCACTTTTGACCTCTTAAAGGGGGAAAAAGTTTCCCTTTGAAGGGGAAAAAAGTTTCCCATCACTTTTGACCTCTTAAAGGG
>VCCN01005472.1:5495854-5506702 GCA_006491835.1 Architeuthis dux | reverse complement strand
GTTTCGTCGTCTTACAACTCATCAGTGTGGCTACTGACTATGTATGTGTGTTTCAATTTTGTGTTTTATCATTTCGATAATTATTTTGAAATTATTTTTATCTGATGATTACAAACTTATGTCATTTATTTATATTTTCAAAAAATGGATTACTCTTTTAACAGAATTTCTCAAAATTTTGATATAGAAAAAAGTGTTTTATCTGATTTTCCCAACATAGAATCAGATATACAAAATGTATTGAAAACTGATAGAATTTTTAGCTCATCAAATGATGACTTTAAAGCTTTCCATTTCAATGATTGCTGGCTAAAAAAGATAAATATTTAATGCTACCTTTTCTTTTTTATAATAAAGTTTTAGAAGTTGATTAAAGAAGATATCAACATTTTTTTTTCTTGATTTTTTTAAAACTTAGAATAAAACATTGCTCTATGCAGAGACATTTTTAGATATTGATTCACTGTGACACAAACACAAAATGCTCTCCAACAACAAACTGAAAATACCAATGTGGCTTCTGATTATTGTTCTACTGAATAATCCAAGCACATAAAGGATTTCCAAAATATTTAAGCTGCTCATTTCTGAACATGATAATTTCTTTGATTCTCATTCCCAAACTTATCTAATGACTAGCAGTGGGTTTAGAACAATACAAAAGGAATAAATATTGTTATATTTTGTCATTGATTTTTAGCTCAATGTCACATGATCATTGTAGTGGGGTGCTGAGGGCTGCAGGCAGACTGTTTTTTATGGTGTTCAGTAGTGTTCTGGCATGAAAACTCAAGACTAGAACAGTGAACTGGAGACAAAGATTGGCAAATATTCTATGTCTGGAACTTGTAGACCTCTTTTTAATGTCCAGGATCTTTCTTACCAACCTAATAGTTTCTTTGTCAAACTTCTATAGAATGCAGTTCTTCTACCATGGTTTCCAGGTATTCTTTTCAACTTTCTTTTAAGAACCACTTGTAGGAGAAATTGTCTCAACTTTCTGCAGTTTGTTTGTTATTTTCATAATTTCTTCTATTGCGAGAGTTATCTTGGCCTTCTGTTCTACTCTTGACCCCGACCACTTTCTGCTAGTCCTGACCTCATGTTGAACTTCTCAGATTAATCTATCATATGGAGCCTTGCTTTCTATACCTTGAATACACACACATGCACCTTTGCATATATTTCTCTCTCTATCTCTCTTCCTCTATCCTTCTCTCCATCTCTCATAAATATATATATATAAATGTTATAATAGAAGAAAGCAAACAATCCACCACAAGAGGACCCTACTTGTAGTGGAATGAGACTTTCTACCTTATTTTTCAATGCCAAAACCTACACTCCTCATCTTCTGCTTCCTTCTCCTCTTCCTACACTGCTACTACTACCACAACTAGTATTGTTAAATATCAATTTTCTCAGCCCTATCATGTTGGATTGATATGAAACTTGGTCCAGACCTTCAGGTGAACCATCCGCATCTTCTTCCTCTTCTTGCTACTACTATCACAACTAGTGATGCTACCACCACCACCACCACCACCACCACTACTACTACTACTACTACTACTTTATTTAGAATCCCTTTAAAATATGGACATAAGGATGGTGGATGCATCATTGAACTTATGGTTCTTGTTTTTTAAATTAAATGTCCTTCTTATATACCAGCATATATGGTAACTTCTAAAAGAGATGCAAGTGTCTGTGATTGTGTTAAGCCTTAAACACCAGAAAAGAAGCCGTCAACCAAAACTGTCAACATAGGTTTCTTCAGTTTTCAAGTGAGTCTGGTTAGCTAGCTATCTATCTATCACATATACAGGCCACATCAATAGAGCTAGGGGGCTGAAAATTCCTGTAATTCTTAGAAGCAAATGAATATTCAAAAATTAATGTAAAATGGATAACGTAGATGACAACACCAAATGAAATGATGCCATGTTCCATGTTAAGGTAATGATGATTTATCTCCTTCTCGCTGTCAATATGATTATAGACTGTTGTTGTATATCTTTGTCATATCACCTGTTCTCATACTCGTATCACCATCATCCTTGTAAGCTTGGGTTAATGACAGATTAAAAATGCAACAAAATATTATGTACTTACAGAGATCCTTTATTCATATTATGACCGTAGTCAACCTAACACATGTGTCTGTCCTACGTGCGCTCTCTCCTACTCATTAACACGCTGTTCGTTCACCAGAATGTAAAACAGCGCCCCCTAGCGGAAGTCTTCAGCCTAAGGGGATTAACACATGATACTTACTTAACAGCACTTCCCGTCTTTTCTTTTTTACTTGGGTGTGCATATAATTTTTTTTTTTTAATAATAATAAAAATGTTTTGTTTTTGTCCCACTAAATATGTAAAAAAAATAAACATATTTTTTTTTAACAGATTGTCTTTAATGCTTTCTTCAGAGAAAGTGATTTCTTCTTGATCCATGAATGAGTTGTCTGTCCATCTGTTGACAGCATCTTCAAAGATGACATTCAAGTTCATCTATTTATGTAGTAGTCAAACTTACATAAAGCGAACAAGCATTCCATTTTTTTTGCTTTCAATATTAACTACCATGTAGTAAGTAACTTTGGTTACCTCGAGCATGTAGTTAAAGAGCGATACTTGTTAGCCCCGTTTTATTAAATCAGTTTCAGTCTGCTTCTGGATATTCAACTTCTCTGAGTAAAATCTGTAAATCTTCAAACGTATTTCACAAAATACAAAAGACCACAGCCTTAATCCCTAGGCTGTTTCCTTGGTCTCTCTAAAGGTTTGTGTAATCTGGCTACTTCAGATCCAACGTTTGGCATCCTCAGAATACCATCTGGCTACTTTAATATTATTGACCTCCATGGTCACTGTGGGGTAAAAAGATCATATAGGAAATGAGCGATTAATTCCTAGTGGGTGTCCATTGCAATTGCATAGGAGCTCCTACGAAAATGTTTGTGCTGCTCGACAATAGGATTGGAGTCCTCATCAGAATTTAATGCAAGTTCTGGATATTTTGATGCGCTGTAGGGACCCTTAACAATGGGGTATCTCCTAGTGTATCCATGAACATTCGTGGTGCAGGACAGCCTTTAGCAATCTGGCCGGATTTCCAATACCGGTAGCTAGTCATGGTGTCTGTGGAAGGGCAATCTCGCCGGATATGCCCAAAATTTCTGCAGCTAAAATAAGCCTTTCTGATCTCCTTGTCACAGTGACAAGCAATGTGACCAAGCCGGTTGCATAAATAGCAGCATTTCACAGCACAACAGTAACATACTGTGTGGCCAATCTCTTTGCAGTTGAAGCAACGGACTTGTCTAGAGTAGCATTCACTAGCCAAATGACCTGCACGGTGGCATTTGTAACAGCGACTAGTGTGCTTTGCTCGTCTATAAATTTTCGGTTTTCCAACTTCCATTTTTTGGGGAATCAGGGATCATATGATCCACGTCGACATATCGATGGCAATGACATTTGGAGTCATCAGGTCTTGCGGGTTTTGAAAAGTTCTTATTTCTATATCTATGCGCATTCTCCGGTGGATGTCCTTTAAATCCTTGTTTAGAGAGTTCTTTTCTGCCATTTTTGGAGATTTGTGTTGGACCAGATGTTACCTGGTGTTTTAAATTCTTCCTGACAAGTTTTGTTTTGTTGTCAGCTTTGTGTTCTTGTTTCACTAGAGGGACCTGTGCCAGTTCCTTAGAAGCATCTACTTGTTTAATAACATCACTGGGGGTGGCCTTTTCGTTTTTTGAAGAATCTCCTTGTTTATTTTCTGTTTTGTTACCTTCAATAATAACAAGCCTTTCACCAGTATGTTCAGAAAAAAGTTTGTCACCACAGTCCACTGCAAAAAGAGATTCGTTATTTTTTAATTCTGATCTTCTGTCTTCTATTGTAAATTTGTCTATTCTGGCCTCTGCAAGTTGTACAGTTATTAGTTGAAAAATCTGGGTATTCCGTTTTTGTAGATTTTGATAATCAAATTTTAACTAACTAACTCTTTATGTACCTCGGAATATTTACGCCTGCACTGCCATAATTCTTGTTGATAATTTTGCTTGCGTATATATTGCTCCGATTTTCATACGGCGATCAGTTCTTCATATTCGGAATCTTTATTTTTCAAATCCGTTTTGAGTTTGGTCACCTCTTCAATAAGTTCTAAGAAAGAACTTTCCTTGATTTTTATTTCAGAGTCGTTTGAAATTCGAGTCGACGAAAGTTCTGAGTCGCTGTTTACATCAACCGTAACCATAGATTTATTAAAAATGCAACAAAATATTATGTATTTACAGAGATCCTTTATTCATATTATGACCGTAATCAACCTAACACGTGTGTCTGTCCTACGAGCGCTCTCTCCTACTCATTAACACACTGTTCGTTCACCAGAACGTAAAACAGCGCCCCCTAGCGGAAGTCTTCAGCCTAAGGGGAATAACAAATGATACTTACATAACAATCCTGATCTGGGGATCCTATGCTTCAAGGCACCAAATATACCATGATAAAAGAAGGCACTCCCCTACATAGAGCAGCAAAATATATCAGTTATACAACTGTGTAAACCATTTTATGGTTACAGGTATGTGGATCTTGGTCAATGCATGTCATAGCACTGTTAATGTTTTATCTAGTCAATTTTGTTCATGCTCTATCATTCTGTGGTCTCAAACAGAGCAGAAAAATATGAGAGTAAGACAGGTTAACAATTATTTATTCCGGCTATTATACATTGATCGAAACAGCAACATTTCTATCACCAGTGTATAATGTTGTAGGCAGGATTCAACCAGTTACATTATTTTATAAGTGTAAAGTAGTTTAGTTATAACTTCTTCCCATGTTTCGGATGATCCATTATATGGCCTCCTTCCGGTGTACTATCTGTATATAAAGAGAGAGACTCTTCTTTTGGTTTAAGAGAATTTGTTGTTGCTAACAGCAACACTTGTAACTTAGGTTGCAGGTGAAGGAAAAATTGTTAGCCACCATTTTCACTGGGGCACTACCAAAAAAAAAGTGTCACTCTCTTTACATACAGATAGTACATCTGAAGAAGGCTGTAGAATGGATTAGCTGAGACATTGTGGGAACAACAAAAATAATCAGAAGAATGAATTCAATTGTTCAAAAAACTCCTTGAATGTTAATGAGACTTCTAAAAATTATAGACAATTTCTTTAGCTTCTATTTCTCAGCAGACAGTGAAGGGTATGTGATCTTTTCTGTGTGCTATGTTCAATGACATGCACACATAAACTTCTCAACTAATTATTGAACTTCTTGATGACTGTGTGTGTATACAAACTGAACTGGTTGTTCTCATGCAACTTCATTGTTAGGAAAAATGTCTGCATCTTCGGGTTATATTCTCAAAGGTGTGTATGTATATGTGTGTGTGTGTAACGTGTGCAATTCCTAACAACCCATCCGTCACCGTGAAAAGCATGTCTGCTTTTTCAAGTAAAATCCTGGTTTATGTATGTTTTCTCCTATCTGTTCTACATAAATCAATGACGTCATGTCCTTGTTTATCAAATTTGGGGACACCATATGATTGTCTGTCTGGCACTTTTCACGGTCAAAAGATGAGTCAGTAACTAGATGTATGGGAAGTGAAATAAGGATCCTATCCTTCCAAAATTATTAGGATGACTTGGTAGTGTCACAAGTGATAACTAGAAACCACTCAAAGAGTGCATACCTCTACCAACGCCATATACTAATTACAAACTGAATGAAAATCAGTTCATATATAGCTACAATGCAGGGGAGGTAACTGTACTTTTTGATCTTCTATAATTCGGACTTAATATATAAAAAAGTACCTCTTAATTGAAAAGCAATTCCTGGATCCGCCTCAAAATCAATTCTTCCTTAGTCCATGGGCCACCCTTTAATAAAATGCCATGGAAATTTATTGAGAAGTTTTGGAGATATTGTGTGGGAATACAGACAAATATGAGTGAATACATATAAAAAAATATATCTCTAAATATATCCTGGATCCATCTAAAAATGTAATCAATTCATCCTTAGCCCATGAAATGTCATTGTGAACTTTTGGAGTTATTGTGTAGACAAACAAACAAACATGAGTGAATACATATACCTTCTCCAACTTTGTTTGTAGAGGTAAAAAATACAAGGCATAATCAAATGAAGATACAATAATGGGTGAAGGAGTGTTATTGAATTAGAAATCATCTGACACCAGTTGGTCTAGCAAAATTGTTAATCCAGCAACACTTTGGAGGTGCAGCTGCCAGAAAATCAAATAAGCTTTTAACTTAGGCCTTTCATTTCCTACTGAAATATTTGAAAAGAGAATGAGTGTTTAAGCTCACCAAATAATGACATTGGATTTTCAATGAAATGTGTGGTTATAAACAGGTTTCTTTTGCATTTAAAACAATTTTTAACTCATTTGTTACAATGGTTTTGCTGGCCACAGAACCCTTGTATCAATTCAACAAACTCTGCTTATAATTTTCAATTTCAAAACTCAAATTTAAAAAAAAAATTCAACTACCAAAATTTAAAATCTGATAAAATAAAAAAAAGAACCAAATTTAATGGAATACAGCATTATTCAAACTACAAATCACGAGGCACGGATAATTTTGCCAATTAAGTATGTTTTGTCATTCAGTTTCAGAATAATGCATTTTAATATGCAACCATGCACTGAATGCCCAAATGTGAGTTGTTAAAACAAAAAGCTATAATTATAAAGAAGAGAATTGTGCATAATTTTTGTTTTATTCAAATTCTTGTTTAAATATTCTGTTTTGTAATTGAAAGAAAAAATAATTTGAATCTGGAAAATTATTTTCAAATGACCTCTGCTTGAATACGAATTTTGGGTATCATTGAGGCAATTTGTTTCTGAAGATGTAATCTGAACCAAAAAGTGACTTTTTTTAATACTCCCATTGTTTCACTGGAATCTTTACTCTATCTTCTATTTCCTTCATTATTTTTGAATTTTGATGGAAAATTAACATTTGAAATGGGAAGAAGATGTCTTTATTCCTCCCCAAAAGATTTTGCACATTATTATCTGGTTTTTCTTAGAAAAGTTTTCTCAAATGTTATGAACATTTAGATTGTTTTCGGGGTTTTTTTTTTCTATTTCTTTCTTTTCATTCTTTCCTGAATTCTCCTTCAGATTTTCCCCCTTTGTTTTCTCTCATTCAGTATCCTTTATACTGTTTGTCAATTCAAACAAATTTTAGGTCTGTTTTTTGGGGTATTTTTTTTAACAGTCTTAGAAAGATATTTGTTGTGCTGTTCCTCTGCTGGGTCTGTTCAGTTTTTTCCTACAATTCATTTCTCTATCTTTCCAGTAATCTTTCTTCTTCTCTTGCTCTTTATGGGTTTTTAAAAATCTTTCTTTATTTTAAATTTTTTTATTCACTCTTTGATTTTCCTTTTCCTCCTTCAATCTCATTTCATTTATTATCCTCATTTTTATTCTTTTAAATTATTTCATTGTATTTACCTCATTCTTTCTTCCCACATTTTCTTCCTTTCATTCAGTGTCTCTTTATTTCTGTTTTGTCTTTCATTCTTTCTCTTTTTGCCTTTTTACTTTCTTATTCTTATATCTTTCTTATTTGTATATCTTAGTTTCTATCTTAGACCTTGCAATCTTTCTTCAGTTTTAGTTTTTCTTTAAAACAATTTTTCTCTTTCATATTCTTTCTTATTACCTCTGTCAACAAAGTAGGAGAGGTGTATGTATTCGGTCGCACCCATCTGTCTTTCCATCAGTTCACATGGTATCTTCAAATGAATTTCAATGAAATTTTGTGGGAGGGTGGACAATTAGGCTACGAAAAGAGTGATTCAATTTCTGGGCGGATCCATGCACAATTAACTCCCCATCATCATAGTTATGTCAACACCACAAAATTGGCAAAATTTCATGTCTGTCCACATAATATTTAAAAAAGTTCTCAATGAATTTCAATGAAATGTTGTGGAAGAGTGATTAAATTTTTGGGCGGATCCATGCTCAATTACTTCCCCTGACAATGGTGTTGGCAGGGGTATGCGCTCACTGAGTGCTTTTCTAGTTCTCTCTTTTTTAATGTGATTTTCATTTTATTTCATTTGTTTTCCAGTCTTTATTTACATTTTTTCTACACCTTTTTCTCTATTTTGTCTCAAACCTTTGAGCCCCTCTTTTTTCTTTCTCATTTTCTTTCTCTTTTATTTTCTTTGTTGTATCTTTCTAATTCACATTTTCCATCTTCGTTTTTTGTTAAGCCCACTCAGCAAAATCATTGTCGGCATCAGAAAAAAAAAGTGAAGAAAACAATTAAAGAAAAGTTGAAATTTTATAATCTATTTCTTTTGAAATTTGTTAAATTTTGCTTTCAGTTTTTTTGCTCAATTCAGTATAGAAGATATTTTAAAAAATTCTTCAACTTTCTTCTAATCTATAATTTTCTGTGAATCTATCAAACAAATGAAACATTTTTTTTATTTTGTGAAAAATCAGAGTTGTTTTTCTGGTCCAGCTTTCAAAAAATTGTTTACAATTATTTTTCATAAATACACTGTTGGAAATTTATATTTAGCATTGAATTGCTCTACCTGTCTACATAATGAACAGTGTGACTTTTTTCTCTTTGTTTCTTTGTTTCTTTGTTTACATAATAAAAGTAAGATAAAATGTATATTTTGCTGATAAAATAACTCCTATCCACCATTTGAAACAATGGACTCTTCTATGAACGATTTCAGTCAGTTTTCAATAAAATCTCAGATGAAATTGACAAGAAAGGAACTATTGTGTCTGGGGGCACTTGCTTTCAGGCCTGACAGATCAAACTTTCACTGCTGAGCAAAAATAATAATTTCTGTGGTGGAAACTATTAATTGCATAGGGGGGTGGGGTGTCAGTGAAGATGTGGCTTCTGAGGTATGCCCTCACCTCAGAAATAAAATATTAATAGTATTTAAATTAAGATTTTAATACACTGTCATGTTTCACCTTTTGGTTTTATCAAAGTGGTAATTTCAACTGAAACGATTGTTTTACGTGATACTGTTTCACATCATCATAATGTGTAAGTGGCAAACGCTAAGTATTTTGAAGTTTTTGAGAAAACGGATTTATATTTTTTGAGAAAACGGATTTATATTTTTTGAGAAAACGGATTTATATTTGAAAAAAAAAACAAAACTTCAAAATACTTAGCGTTACCACTCACGCATTATGATGACATGAAACAGTATCACATAAAACAACTGTTTCATTTGAAATTACCACTTTGATAAAACCAAAAATAAAATCTTAATTTAAATACAAATAATGTTTTATTTTCTCATTTTCACTTGAATTTTTATATATATATAGCATGATAGAAATTCATATACATCCGTGATTTCTTTCACGGGTAATAACTAGTTTTGATATAATCATTACAGACAAATATTAGCAATATAAGGATCTTAAATTTGATTACCTCCAATGATGTTTTTATTTGCTTGGATGGATGAAGACATCTCTGACATAAAGTTACAATCGTTGGGCACCCAATAAAGAACAGATTCACAAACTGTACAACCAACTCATGAATCACAAATGTCCCCTACATTTTGATTGCTCTGTGTTTATGATGACAATGATGACACACTATAAATTTCTTAGCTGGACCTGTGGAATTTCCATGGGTGTAGACAACTAAGATGTCATCATCATTACTCTTGCATGTATATTTTTGCAATCAAAGTATATAATTTTGTTAAAGTAGTTTATTACCTATGGCATATATCTATATCAACTATAATAACGTGCAAAGGCAAATGAAACTAATATACTTATATTTATTATTGATTACTTTTGCTATCTGTCTATATTAGTAGTCAATTACTACTATAACTTAATTTTTAGGCTTTGGACCATTTTGCTCCCATTCAAGTGTAAACACTGTATTCCATTCTTACCCTTGCTTATTACATTGCAAGAGAGGGTGGGGCGGATGAAAAGATATGAGGAGAATATAATGTTTTTAATACATTTTATTGCTGTAAGATACAATGCTTTAGTCCCTGTGGAAAGCAATTGACTCCTCGCCTTCTTTACCCACTTTGCAGTGAAACATCAAAAGAGGAAAGGAGTAACCAAACTCAAGAATATGTTAAAACAAATGAATCAACAAGTTTTATTGGTGTGAGAAGACACTTGAGAAGAATTGAATAATAATCAGAAAGTGTAATTGTCATATATATAAGCAGAATAATATGGCCGCAAGAAAACTTTAACAAAACTGGTCATTATACGTTCTCTTCTTTTAGATAGAGATTTTGGTGACTCAGCTGATAGAAACTGACCTGAACCAGTAATTTAATCCATGTGTTGCTTCCCTAAAGTTTGGGGAATTTGACCATGTTTAAGGTAGCACCTTACATTTTACAAGAGCCTCATCTGCTACCTTACATACTGTATACACACATACGCACAAAGCTGAATTTTCAATTTGCATGTGTGTATATCTGTGTATATATATATTTACATATATGGCACATGCAAATGTAAATGTAAAATTCATATTTTCACATCTGGTGTTTGTATATGCATTAGTAATAATCTATACACACAAATACATATGGATATAGGAAAAGAATTATACTTACATTTTCAAATTGTGTTTTTATATATATATATATGTATATATCATATGCTTGTATGCATCAAAACATACAAATATAAACAATTTTCAATTGAGTCTGTTAATGTATGTGTGTATATATTGATATAGATGTATATATAATATATATACTTATTTATATATTTGCATGTGCCCTAATATACTTGAAT
>VCCN01005472.1:5439137-5454052 GCA_006491835.1 Architeuthis dux | reverse complement strand
TATAGGTATGAATAAAAAGTCCTCCAGGAACTTTGGCACAATAGAGCCGTGATTGATAACTTCACACTGTGTCCTTTTCACTTGCTTTGTTATTGCAAAACAACCCAGCTCTTAAGAGAACAATGAACTTTGAAGCCACAACAAATGAATGCACAAACATTGAAATCAGGATCAATGCAGAAGTGGATCAATGTTTTTTCCTCTTTCAAAAAAAGACAAAATATTTGCTATTATCAGTGAAATCTTGCCTTCGGTCTTGCCACCTTTTGTCGACATATTTGGCTCAGTGTTAAAAGCAGATTTTAAGCTGCTCAGTCATCATTTTGCACAATGCACTTTTGCTGGGTATATTTTGCCTCTTTTGCATATTCAGCTTTTCTGTTTTTGTTTTTTTTTCTGTTTCTCTGTTTCATGAGAAAAGCTTGTATTCTCTACAATGCTCTTGTCTGCATGTATTACCATCATCAACACTAATGGCCATAGATTGATGGTCTGAGTAGTTTTGATGAAAACAACTATAATTAAGATGATAGAAATACTAGTCAGAAATTAATAATGGTTGACAATGCTTCATCTCATAAAAATAAAATAAAGATAATATTACTATTATTAATACTAGTAGCACAAAATTGTAAAAACAATAACAAGAATGGTGCCAAGCGATTGGGGAAAAATGAAGTCTATATAGTTAGATTTGATCTTCGACCAACTGTAGGGTTCTTGTAGCTCAAGTGCCAGAGCAGCTTGCATGGAGAAAAAAGGATCTTAGTGAGAGCTTATCATTTATTTCTGATCTGCACTATTTACTAGTGACTGTAGATTGATGTGAGTAGTTGCGATGAAAAGCAACTAAAATTAAGATGTAAGAAGTAATAGTAAAAAATTAATAATGTCTATACAAATGTGTATCATTTATAGTGTCATTTTACACAAGGGTTTTATACTTTTGTTACCAGAAATCATATAATGAAATCATTCTGGTTTTGATGATCTAAGAGTCAAATGCTTGTGTAAAATGGAAGTTTTATTTCTTTTGTGTGACCTTTGTATGTTTTTTTCCATTAACTTTCACTTCCAGTTAGAGCAGCTTCCTGTTGAAGCACATCTAAATACGGTAGTTGGTTTTGGATCCTTGAATCTCTTAATCATTAAAATTTATCAATGAATTTCAATGACTTTTTGTGGAAGGATGGGTCATGGGCCAAGGAACAATTGATTAAATTTGGGGGCGGATCCAGGAATTCTTTTTTGATTTTGTTAACATTGCAAGGTAGGACAATGTTTCAGCTTTTCGGATATAATAACACAGTAATGACGTCATCACTATCACTTCTTGGCAGTTTTGTTTCTACGGCAACGAATAAACAGCGCGATCAGAAATAAAGAGTAAGCCCCATTGACAATCAACTCACACATAAATCATACAATAAGTAGACAAAATTAATAAACTATTTATGCGTTGCCATAGAAACAAAACTGCATGAATTGATAGTTGTATAAATACAAATACAAATTAAGATGATAAATAAGTAGTCAAAATTAATAAAAAAGGGTAGACAACTTGAAGTACCGAATCATCCTTTCTTTGAACTGTTAAAAAAATAGGTACATTTTTTTACATTTGTTAAAAAAATAGGTACATTTTTTAACTCTGAAGATTAAACAACCCTTTGCTTATTTATTTGTTTCATGACTGTTGACTGTTGTGTCTTTCGCTGTAAGTGCCAGCGCTATATCAAAGGGGCGAGGGGCACACACACTATTTCTGTCAGCAAATTTCTTCCCTTATTTCGCAAAATTGCTACTTATTTGCCTGCATCCCCCAATAAACATTCTTGTAGGCAAATTAGAGGCCTGTACCCTCTAATAAAAACCAGTAGGTACGCCACTGGTAAGTGCTTTTAGACCAAAGTGATTTAGATAAAACTGATATTTGCTAAAGTGATGTAGACCAAAGTGAGTACCCCACACTCTCTGAGTGCTTTCTAGTTTATTGCTTAATAAACCTGTTTCTCTGCTATACATTTAGATATAGATTTAGATATACATGTAGTTTGTTTGATGGGCCAATGTATTTAATCTTTGATCTGATTTACCCCCACTTGGGTGATTCACTCAGAATGCTTTTGACAAAGGCATGAAAACAATTATTCCTCTGCTCTGCCACAAATCATCTTGTTGCTTTATCACTGGTTGTTTATTGTTGTCTATTCCTGTAGACTCCTTGTGGAGCATAGGGCAGCAACCACTCTGCTGCGCTTTCAGTAGCAAGCAGGTTTTCTCACTGGTACTCTCTGATAAAACATAGGCTGATGATTGTGCTCAGCAAACCTCCTTCCATACACTATCATTAATCTCCACAGAGAATTGCAGTCATATTTGGAAATTAGCATCTGCTAAGAACAAACATATCTGTCCACATATACATCTGCAAATCAACCTGAAAACTGGATAAATATTTAACAATGGCATTAAATTCCTCAAAGGATACTTCTTTTTTACTTTCTAAATACAATAAGAATCATTAATTTTTAGGTTGTACATATAAAATAATTCTATTTTTTTGAGTAGGTCGATGGTGATGTTATCTAGTCCAAGTGCCTCTCTCGTTTTTGACTGTTTGATGGCTTACTTCACCTCCCACAGGCTAACTTCTGGGAAATCTTTGAACTGGTGGCTTGTGTCTTGTACATCCTGGTCTTTATTCTGTGGCCCTTGCTTGGAGGAATAGAGGTTCTTGTAGAATTCTTGGCCGTGTTCGACAATTCGGTCTGTCGTTATATCTCCGTTTTCTTCTAGTATGCTAGTAATTTGCCTTCTTCATGTACAGAGAGTTCTGTTGATAGTTTTGAAACCCCTTCTTGTTTCGAGAATTTTCTCGATGACTGTATCTTCTGTTGTTTTTTTCAGGATGGTTTTGCTTAGTTCGATTGCTTCAATCTTTTCTCTTGTTGGAGGTGGTGGTTTGAGATTTCTGCGTTTCTCCATGAGATTCCAGGTTTCTTCTGAGAGTTTATTGATGGTTTGTTTGTTCTTTGGCTTAAACATATTGGCGACTTCAATCAGAGGGGTTGTTATTCTGTTGTAGAGCTTGTTGATGTTGGTGTCATCGCTGCTCTCCATTCAGTGAATCAACTCAGATTTGCTGACAACATTGTCCTCTTTGCCAAGAACTCCAGATAATGTTAGATGAACTGAATGAAGAAAACAAGAAAGTAGGTCTTCACATGAACTACAGTAAAACAAAGGTCATGTGCAACAAAGACACAACGATCAAAATCGAAAACACAGAGCTAAAGAAAGTAGACCACTACATCTATCTAGGACAATGAATCTCCATGAAATCCTCAAAAGAAGAAGAAATCAAATGAAGAATTACCCTAGGTTGGCAAGTTTTCAGCAGAGCAAGCTCAACATTCAAGAACGAAAAGATCCCATTAGTTTTGAAAAGGAGGGTCTACGACCAACGCATCTTCCCGATAATCGTCTATGGAATTGGAATCTAACCAAAAGATTAGCTCTCAAGAGCTCTCATATGGAGAAATCACAATACAGCAGAGTATATGAGAAAAACAGGAGTCAGAGATATCATAACATCAATTAGAAAACTCAAATGGCAATGATCCCCACAGATCATATGCGAGACTGTGGCCAGCAAAACATAAGATGGCGTCACAATTTAGACAGGCTCAGGAGATATTGGCTCCATGACACCCATGATCGAGAGGTCTGGCGAATCTTGGGTAAGGTCTATGTCCAACGACGGACGTTAAAAGGCTGGTGATGATGGTGATGATGAATGAACTATTCTTTGGTCTTCTGTTAATTAACAAGAAGTTTCTTATACATATATTTATTCAAACTATTGTCCTCATCTTGGTTCTTTATATGTTCACAATATTTCAGCCATTTTACCCTAGTCTTCTTCAAGTATTTGTCGTATTTGGTAATGACCTCAGAATCTCAAGTCAAGCTCCCCATTTAGGGGTAGACTGTTCTCATTCCACTGTCTTTGCTCAGGGGCATATTGTACTAAGCCACATTGTTTTCACTGCCTCTTTTTTTAAAGTCTTTGGAAGTTTGTCTGGAATGATTATTCCAACAACGAATACAACAAACACCTGAAGAAGAATAAATCTATGTATAATGATTATTCCTCATTCCAAAAATTCAGACAGACAAAGAAGTTTCTTCTATAACAAAAATGAAATAGATGCAAATCTATGGAAAATAACTTACCTTATTTCAGAACATTACATTATATTCACACTGTTAGGTCAATGGTTATGGAAAATATACTTATAAATATACAAAGTGTGTGCTAATATATTCAAATTCACTGAAGAGTGAGGACCTTTTCAAAGTATTAAAAGAAAATGCAAATTTAGAAATGTCATAAATTTGTGGATGATTTTTATTGGGCAGTTAAAGAACAAAAGAAAAACATAAAGTGTTTGATAGATATTTTGACCTTTCATAACTTCACAAATAATGAAAAGAGTTTGAACCAGGATATATAAAACTGCAAAGGCGATTGTTTTGATGAGGCTAATCCTTTGATAAATACAGAGTGTTTGATAGATATTTTGACCTTTCATAACTTCACAAATAATGAAAAGAGTGAGAATATATAAACAGGTAAAAACCGTTATTTCAATGAGGCTAATCCTTTGATGAATACAGAGTGTCCCAAAAGACTAAACGCAATTCAGCAGACATTTTAGCTTTTAAGGTAAAGCATCATTTAAATAAGTGCATAGTGCTTTGATATCAATCACTGCTACCCACAACAGGCTGGTTTAAACACTGTTGCTGGGTTTAGGTTCACTTCTACCCACATCAGACTGGTTTAAACACTGTTGCTGGGTTTAGGTTCACCACTACCCACAGCAGACTGGTTTAAACACAGTTGCTGGGTTTAGGTTATGAGTTCTAACATTTATATGTATGTATTTATCTATCTATGGTATTCTCCATAGATAGATAAATACATACATATAAATGTTAGAACTCATAACCTAAACCCAGCAACTGTGTTTAAACCAGTCTGCTGTGGGTGCGAAACCTGGAAATTAACCAAACGAGCAGAAAACAAACTTAGAATAGCACAGAGAGCCATGGAAAGAGCAATGCTAGGGGTAACGCTAAGAGATAGAAAAAGATCAACATGGATCAGAGAAAAGACTAGAGTAAAGGATATTATACAACTAATTAAGCAACAAAAGTGGAGATGGGCCGGCCACCTAGTGAGAAAAGAAGACAATAGATGGGGGAAAAGATTAACAGATTGGTGCCCATGGGATAGTAAAAGAAATAGGAAACGGCCAGACACAAGATGGAGGGACGAGATAGAAAAGTTTGCCGGTAAGACATGGCAGAGATTAGCACAAGATAGGTTGTCATGGAAGGAGATAGGAAAGGCCTTCGTCCAGCAGTGGACTGATGATGGTGATGATGATGATGATCATCATCATCATCATGATGAAGAAGAAGAAGAAGAATATTATTATTATTATAACAACAACAACAACATTTATAGTAGTAGTAGTAGTAGTAGTAGTAGTAGTAGTAGTAGTAGTAGTAGTAGTAAAAAAAAAAATAAAAAAAAGTAAAAGTAAAAGTAAAAAAAAAAATTTTAAAAAATCTATCTATCTATGAATCTGGACTTTTCCAAAGCATTTATTATAGAAGCTAGATATTTTGCAGACTCACTCCCCTCAATGAGTAGGGAAAACATTTTTTTTTCTTTTCATATGTATGTATTTATGTATGTCTGGATATATATGAGGGTGGATCAATAAATCCATAGCATGTCACATAGTTGTTAGCTGAATTTTGATCTGAAATCTTTTTCATCATTAGGCTGCAGACTTATTCATATACCTGCATATTATAAATAATGGGGAATTTCACACGTGTTTATATAAAAAGTGATAACGAGTAGCATGTCCATAGGAACAACACTGTCTGTATCAAATGGCAGACACTCACAATGGAATTGAATGGTTCTGTTTTAATATTCTTTAAAGGTTGCTGGATGCAATATTCATTGGAGGAAGGCTTGAGAGCTGGCTAGCTGAAACATGGTGTTAAAAGCAACAAAGTTGAGGATAAAGCTCAAGACTGAAGTGCTGTTCAGTTCAGTCCCTTGATTGTTGCCATCATCGGGGAGACCTGGGGGCAGAAGAAACTGAGGTCTTCCTTCATGCTAGACTGTCTGCAACCTGCACCTAATGGTCTTCTGTCCACTCTTTCATATTTTCGGACCAATCCTTCCATTGCTACCCTCGCCTGTGCCCTCACTCAATGGTGCCCTGCATGATGATCTTGCAAACACTATTGTGCCACGTGATGTGACCGAACCACGTCAGCTTCCATCACTTAATGGTGGCAAGGAGAGCTTCCTGGGGAGCCAGAAGGCTCTTGACCTTGCTCCTCACGGATTCTTTGGTTTTGTGCTCCAAATAAGAAATGCAGAGCAGCTTCCTTAGTCATTTTGCTTTGAATGCTTGGATTTCTCTTTCTGTCTCTGTCAGCATGACTTATTAACATTTGATGTGTGCAACATCAAATGTTAAATAAGATACCTGAATATATACACACATATACACATATATACACATATATCTCCATCAGAAACATGAATTAATATATTTATAAACATTGAAAGAAAGATGTTTTATAAAGGTATACCTTTATTAGTACGGTTAATTTGTTCCAAAATTTTCCGTACTATTTAAAACCAAGAACTTATTATAATTTAATGTGATTTTTTTTTCAGCTTATACTTTGTTACATTAAGTTGTACAGCAATACTGTAACCGTACTACATCAAAACGCGCACTAATCAAAACCCCACCGTTCAAGGTATTGCTGTATCTATAATTTTGCCAGTTTTGACAATATGAAAATTAGTTTCAAAGAGAAGCAAAACATAAAAAATAATTTTATCTCAGTTCTGAAAATGATTATGTAAGGAGTAAATTGGCTTTTAGTGAGAAAAAGCCACAAATGATGACATTGTAAATCATTGAAGTATTTCTATTTAATTGAATATAACAAAGAATTTCTGTTTGTGTCTAGGATGATTATGTGAAAGTAATTTGATTTAAATGAGGAAACGTTTTGTTTAAATCGTTTTAAGCTCCAAGACATTAAACGCTGCACTTCAGACAGGCGTGTAATTTGTGAGCGAGAGAGAATAAAAAAAGAAGGAAAAATGGGTAATCAGTAATTTGTAAGTAAATAACACATTCTTCCTTGAAACTGTTAAACACTTATACACCTCTTTCTATCCGACAATTATTTTTAAAGCCATAACAAAGATGTTATTAATGATGAATGGGGCAAGTGTAAGGATGGCCTGAAAGCCAAGATAATGGGAAAAATATTTAGATGAAGGTTCTATAGTTTAGAGAATTACACATGACAGCTAAAAGTAAAGGACTTTGCAAGTAATAAAATACTGTAGTCATAAAACAAACAGAATATGATGATAGAAAATAGCAGAATGTTTGGGTAGGAAATTAAAATTTATTGTCTTGGTATTATGTTTTCAGGGTACAAACTAGAGTCATCTTCACATCATATTGTCTTAAATTTTGAATTTTGAGATGAAGCATTTTCAATATTAATCTTTGACTAGCTTTGATCATCTTATTCTTGCTTTTTGTCACAACTTTATTTATTTTTATCCAAGATGCCCCTTAGGTAGAGTGTAGTATCTGTCAGCTTTTCCTAGCACAGCAAATGCTTATAACCAGGGCCTCCAAGAGGAATTTTATAAGATGATGCAAATCTGTGCCCCCCACCCCACACACAAACACCCTCGTCCTTTAGCCATCTTGTTTTCATCTGCTATAACCCTTTTAGCACGCCATACTATATTCGCTCGCCAGTAAATGATAGATTCAACCTATTTTATTAATGGATGACTTAGAATTTTAACTGTCGTCCCCTCTTTAACACTCTTCTGCACTGGCTGTACCCCCCTCTCAGAGGCCCTGATTATAAGTATTCAAACCTTAGATAAAAAATATAATATGACTAGAGTAAGTTGAAAACCCTTTCTATTGAAACCAGCATGCCATTAATGGTATGAAAACAATTAAGCAGTGCCTTAGAGAAACAATGGCTGTTCCCTTGTACTGTCAAAGGTCAACATCAGGCATTGTTTTGTATCTGTCAGTTTGACTTAGTACATCAAAAGCTTTTAAGAATTCAAAACTTGAGCCGGATGGTTGAAAAGCAAACAAATTTGAATTTGTAAACTCACACTAAGATTCTATATTAAAATAAATATTTGACCATTTTATAGTGGTTAATCACTATTTATAATAATAACCCGGTGAAAGATGATTATGTGAAAAAAAGCACACACACACACAACACAGTGGATCAATAAGACTGTAGCCTGACACAATTACTAGCTGAATATTGATCTGAAATTTTCACTGTATAATATTCAATCTATGTGATTACTGGAGAAGGATTGGATTAGTGCATTGACAAGGAAGGAGATTTTGTTGAAAAATAAATATTCACTGTATAAAATAAATGCTTTTTTCATCATTAGGCTACAGATTTATTGACTTACCTATGTATATAGACATGATGTACCTACATACATATAAAGAGAGAGAATGATAGATTATTTCATTGTTCCTAGGTTTTGCTGGCTTTTTTGAGATCATCTCTTCAAATCAATCTTTGTTAACAAAGTCTGTCATATTGACAGGCATTTATGAAATATCATTAAGAATTGGTTCTATTGATTCAAAATTTTGAAGGTTTTTGTTTTCAGAACATTTTTCAAATACACCAATATGATTTTTAAAGATAAGGAAAAGTTGATTAATGTCTAACTTTTATTGTTGAAAGAGGAGAAAAATTCTACTTTTCAAAGACAAAATGTAATGGAAATCAACAAAAGAAAGTAACAAATATATATATATATATATATATATATATATCAGGCAATTATGGAAATACTTTTTTACAACTCTAACCAAAAACTAAAAGGAAGTTGCCTGAAGTAAAATTGCAGAACTAATACAAAAAAATTACTTCACAGTCTTTTTAAAAAAGATTTTGCTTCCCATGAGTAAAAGTTGTTCTCCTTCAATAAAAAAGTATACATTAAAAATAAAAAAAAACCCTCTTCTTAGTATGTAAGCAGTGAATTACAAAAAAGTGCTTAAAATTGGTATCTCAAGCAGTACAATATTAGGTTAGTATGGTCAACCTATGGAGTCCTATTGTGTTGTATTATTTAGTTCGAAAATTCATACTCAAACATTCAGTGTCCGAGATCTTTTCTGAGATTTAAATATGTTTATGTTTAGAGAAGACACTGTGGCATCTGATAGCTTGTTTCAGGTAGGAGTGGATCTGTCTGAGAAGTCTTTTCTGGCTGTTTGAATTTGTAGCTTCTTGCTGTGACCTCTGGTTGCACTGGTGGCTCTAGCATGATTCTATCTGGACATATGCTGTACTTACAGTCTTGGTTGATGGCGTGTAGACATGAGCTTATTCTGTATGTTAAGTAAGTATTTTGAGTTATTCCCCTTAGGCAAAAGAGTGCTTATCAACTTCCGGTAAGGGGGGCACTGTTTTACGTTCTGGTGAACGAGCAGCCATATTGTTATTAGGAGATCGGAGGAGACACACGTGGTGTTGAGTGTGGTCATTGTAAATATATATGAATAAAGGATCTCTGTGAGTACGTCTTTTGTTGCATTTTGAATCTGTTAATATCTGTCACTATACCAACCTTACACTGTATATTTCCAGTAGATCAGCATGTGTTCTGTCCATATGTTCATGGCTTCCTGCAAGTTTGTCATTACAGTTTTCCCATTTGTGAACCCATGTGGTTGTTTGTTTTGATGTTTTCTAGGATTTTACAAATTTGAAACGTTGATGGTGAGTGGAACAATCATTTCAGTAGTTAATTCTCTGAGGACTCTTGGGTGAATTCCATCAATACCCAGATACTTATTTAGGAGTAACTCTTTTAACTGTTTCCTTACATTGTTCTCTGGTGCATCGGTTATTAATTCTTTCTGAGGTATGTTGGGTATATAGAACTGCTCATTCAGGTCTTCTGCTATTTCAGCATCAGTAGTGGTGAGTGTACCATCTTTTTTCTTGGTTTGGGATTCTGCTTCTGACTTTGTTGGACCATTTTATATACCTCCATACACACTTTGAGTTTTTCTGCATTTTTTGGCTAACTTCCCCTCCAAGTCTTTCCTGGCCTTTTCCACTGCATTTCTTGCTTGATTTCTTCTTTTTATGTATTTCTTATAATCATCAACCTGTTTATTATTTAAGAATCTAATCCAGCTGGAATATTTCCAGACCTTCCTGAGGGCATATTTGTTTAACCATATGGGTTTCTTTAACTCTCCAGCAGTCTCAGTAGTTTTAGTAATACTCTCTTCTATAACATTGTTGTGGATTTCCTCTATGATGTCCATAAACTGTTGAGTTGATTGATTGAAGAATGTTTTCATTTTTTCATAGTGACCCTTGTTGTAATTGTAGTTCACTTTGGTAGAGATATGTGATTTCATGTTGTATCCATTACATCCACCTCAGATGATGAAAATATCAGGTTGTCACAGGTAGTGTGTTGACCTTCTCTGTAACGTGTTGGTTCTGTTAAGTGTTGGTATAGAAATGTGTCTCTTATGCACTCGATAAAAGTGTATTTTGGGTCTGTACCATTCATCAGTACTGGAAGTTCTGGTTCTGGTGCCCACTTAATCCTGTTTAAATTAAAGTCCCCAGCTATTATCTTATTAGCCTGGAAAGGAGGCTGCTGCCTTGAGGAGATCCTGTCGCTCTGTGTGTCATAAGTTGCTGCTCTATTGGAAGAACCACTTCTGCATATACATATGACCAGTAACTTGAGGTTATGTGTACCAGTTATGTTGACACATACTGCATCTTTGAATCTGTGACTGTCAATGTTCATAGCTATTTATTTGAACTTGTTATTTACATTGATGCACGAACCTCTGGTGTCCGTAGCATTCAGATCACTTATATGTAGGGTGTATCCGTTTATCTGTAGATTATTGGCATCAGGTAACTGTCCATGCTTTAGTTTAATTTCGTTTAGAGCTATGATGTCGTACTGGTTTATTCGGGAGGTGGTTTTGATTTCATATAGCTTTGATAATATGGAGTTATCTGTGTTTGTATACATCATCGTTAGCTGTTTTGTACTGGCAAGATGTTGTTTTCTGTTGTTGCTGGTTTTATCTTTTACTTCCCCCTTTATTATCTTGTAGCTATTTGTTGGATTTTCTTTCCTCCTCTCCCTGCTTCTATCTGTTGCTTGATGGTTCGGTCTAGAAGGATATATAAGTTGTTTCTTCTGTAATTGTCTGTTGAACTTATCAACTTGGCTGCTTTTTGTTGGACCGTTCATGACTAGCTTTAGTATCCGTGGTCTGTAGTCATTGTCAGAAGTGTTCCTTTTCCTTCCAAACCTTTGTACCATCTCAATGTCAGTGGTAATGTTAAGCTCTTCCAGAATGAGCTGCTTAACGTTCTGTAGGGCTTCAGCCACTGCTTCTTTTCCCTCTCGGGTAGACTCTGGCACTGTGGAAACAAAGAAGATTCATTTTCTCGATGTTCTTTCAATGTTTTCAAGACAATGATCAGTGATGAACTCATCACTGATCATTGTCTTGAAAACATTTACAGGATTTGACTGTTGATGGTTGTGATGTTGCAGCTGTTGCATACTGTTGTAAGACAGTGAGTAGGCTGGGAAATTCAGCATCTTTCGTCTGTTGAGCAGGGTTTTGCTGTGAATGCTGTATGATTTCAGCTTGAATAGTAGACTTGACTTTATTTAAAATAAATGTTGTTAATTCTGCTCGTAGGTTGGTAGTCACATCATCTCTGATGGAATCTGATAATTTGATATGCTGATTTATAGCATCAACTTTTCCCTTGATGGCTGTGATGCGTTTAGTGCTGACTGATTTTAGGAATGTCGGCCTCACATTCTTTGCAGTGATATTTTATTCCAGTGTTAGTTTCACTTAGTTTAGTGATAACATTGTACGTGTCTCTTGGGTAGCTCGGAGCATTTTAGACAACACCATCTTAGACAGATATCGCAGAATGTAGTGTCGTCTTTTGCTTTTAATTTATAGTCACACGACATACACACTTTCTTCTTTTTATTTCCTTGTCCAGACATCTCGCACATAGTTTAGAATGAAGAGGAAGAATAATTTTGGTTCTGGATGTGAGTGTATTTCTAGGGCAGTAGTCAGTAGTTATCCATATATATACTTAAGCCAACGGAACATCATAAATTAATTTAACAAAACATATTATAAATTAATTTATATAATAATAATAATTCAATGTATAATTCAAATATACTGACTTACCATGAGGGTAACAAGGGATTTTACTTGTGTCTACATTGAAAATGACGTCCACGTTGTTTACATTAGCAGCCATGTTTAGTATTTTCGAATATATGAATTGGTCATCAAAAGATTGAGTTTGTTACTGTTTGTTCAATTCAATTTGTAAAATAAAGCTTCAGATACTTGCATGATGATCAAAATGTGTAAACTTTGGTGATTTCTGAGTTTGGAAAAGATGGGATGGAGCAGGATTTACTGATTTGGTGATTGAGACAGTGTCGCCTTGTCAGCCATTAAAACCAAAATAAATCAACAGTATTGTTTAATTTTTGAAAAATAACAGGCTTCATCACCAATGTTCCCTCTAATCTTTAGTAGACAGTGTGTGCAAAAATCTTATTTTGTGTAAATTTTTTTTCCTTTGACAAAAGTGTGTGCACACTGAATGCTTGTGCAAATGTAAAGTTGAAATTGTTTCAAGATAAATTTGGCATGGCCCATCTTTCATGGCTAATAATAAAACTGTATTGGTTTGTTTTAATATAATACAAGTATTGCATTCTATGAAGTAACATATTTAATGTAGATTTTATTCTATACTTTGAACTACTTTGTTCAGTTTGTTGTTCCATTAAATAAAACATCAATGCATATTTCTTTTTTTATATGATGGAATGCGAACAAATATGATATTTGAAAAACCGACAAACTAGCTAACAGAAACAGTTAGCTAGGAAATTATTTTCAATAAGTAATTAACCTTTTGTGCACACATTAATTTGTTTTGTGCACTAGATCCCAAATATGTGTGCATGCCATCATGTATGCAGCTTAGAGGAAATATGTACCTTCTCTTTCATATCTTTATACACCTCAGTGTTTGCATTTACCCTTTTGTTTGCTTGTAACACTTTGTACATTTATTCAAAACATATTGACTTATTAGTCAGATTACCTTAATACCCACAGATCCATTAATGGTTTATACTTATCTACATACCTGGGTATGTAATGGTTTCACTATTTTTGCATAAGAACTTTCTCCCTAGCTAGTGAATATTAAAGTACTCAGGTTACATGACACACCCTTATTTTAGTAGTAATATTATCTTTATTTATTTTTCTAAATCTCCTGACCTAAATCCAATCGAAAATGTGTGACATTATTTGAAAATTTCTGTTCAGAAATGGAAGCCTTGTCAGCCATTAAAACCAAAATAAATCAAATAAATTCTGACCAATTTGGAATGATCCTGCATAGAGAAATGGTCAAAAATACCAGTTGAGACATGCAGAATCCTTATCGAAGACTATAGAAAACATCTTTTAGCAGTGATCAGTGCTAAAGGAGTCTCAACTAAGTATTAGTTGAGGGGTTGAATATTTATGCATTCCAAGGGGTCGATTACTTTTGCTTGCCACTGTAGATACACATTTTTTGTATTATTAAAATAATTGAATTATTATCTGTCTTTAATTTGGAAATGATCACTTACTATCATTATACTGTTATTATTCAGAAAGTCATTGGCAGAAGATGCACCAAAATATTTTGATTCAAAAACCAGCGTGCTGGAAGCTCCGATAACAATCTGGGTTGCGAAACATGTAAGTCCTCAACTTTCTACATTTCTATGCTTGATTGCTTTTTGGTATTAAGAATTTGTGATTGAAAAATAATGGTTTGTTGTTTTAATTTGTCTCTTTGCCACATGGTTTTCAAATCTCTTTGCCACATGGTTTTCAAATACTTTAAGAATAAATCTTTCTTTTTTACTGTTTGAAAGTTCTGAATGTTTAAGTATATTGTTCTTAAACATTCAGAACTTTCAAACAGTAATAAGAAAGATTTATTCTTAAAGTATTTAAAAACCATGTGACACTATTGTACTAATGCCTGTGGGGAAGGCATGCATCCATCTCTTCTACCTCCAACTATGGATAAAATAGCAGGACAGACTGGGATCTCTAACTCATTAGAAAATAGTGGCTAACAGGTGAGCACAATTAGCCACTACCTTCCCTAAAACTAACCTGACTGTACAATCATCATGAGAGGAGTTGGGAAAAGCCTTTATCGAACATTGGACCTGAAATGGCTGATGATAATGCTGATGATGATACATAACACTTTGAATTCAGTTGAGTTGTTTGGATTGTTGAATTATTCTTTCTATTATTATTGTTGTTACTACAATGTTTTGGTTGATCAATTCTACAGCTTTCTTCATGTGTACAGTCTGTAAGGAAAGGGAAGAGAAGTCTCTTTTGCTTACAGAGAGACTCTACTCTTTATGGATTGTACATCCGGAGAAGACTGTAGAATGGATTGGCTGAAAAGTTGTGGTGACAATAAAAGCAACATAAACAATGATTTCAATAGTCTGAACAACTCTCGGAAAGATAATGACTCTTCTCAAAATTAGACAGTATCTATACATAATACATATGTCTATATCATCATCATCATCATGGCTTGGCTTAATGAACAAAGATTTATATATATGTATATAT
>VCCN01005472.1:5409638-5438700 GCA_006491835.1 Architeuthis dux | reverse complement strand
ACACATACTAACAGTTTATGTGATCAAAGGTATTAAATGTGTCAAAACTTGAAAAAATGACCATTGGATATCCAGTCAAACATTTTAACCCCTGAGCTTCAAACAAGACCAGGAAATTTGTTTTTTAATGTTAATTTATATTATAGAATACAACAGAAATATTAATAAAGAAAACCCTTTTTGGTAAAATATTGACAGTACATTGTTAGAACATGAACTTTATTTTTTACATTGCAAAGTTTAATTATGTAACAATTCTTGCTTTCCATTTCAAGTTTTGGGAAAGTTTATGAATATTTGAAAGATTAATTTAAGGGTTATTCTTTCATTTTACAATACTACTACTGCTGCTGCTAAGAAGGAGAAGAATATGCAGAAAAAGATGACAAATTGGCATATTGCAAAAGTTTGGGATTCATTTCAGAAGCTCTCCATGTGTTTATGTAAGACTTCTTCAAAGATTAAAAGAAAATAAATTAGAAAATAGGACTCAGCCAATACAAATCATTAAAGAATGGAAATGCAATGTCTCATGAATATTTTGCAAAAATTAGAATGCAATAAAAAGATTTCTGTGACTCTATTTGCATAATCAATTTTGAGGAGCAAATTTCTGTTTTTTCTACTTAAGATTTTTCTTAAGTTAGGTCGACATCAAATGAAAATTCAATTAACTTTTCTTATCAACTGGCAAAGACATCTAGAAAAGTAATGCCTTTTCTGTTCTATTTTAACTAAGCATAAAATCTTATTTCTTTTAACATTATCTAAAGAGGATTCTAGAAAGAAAAATATCAGGTTTGAAATTCAGGTATTGTATTTTAGGCTTTTCTAAATTTAACTGTTTCCTCTCATTTCCAAGTGACTGATTTGAAAGTAGAATATTTCAGTACCTCAACACAAAAACATAATATGATCTCAAAATATACTTTTCTGAGGTATGTTAACTAGGGTGGAAAATTATTTTTGCATCCTGTGTGACACAAGACAGTATCACAGTAATGGCACTTGTGATGGTATTGATGACCAGGTGTGGTATGGTGGATCTAGACATTCACAGGACAAGTTATACTTTGGAATTGCTTGGCATGTGTGGGGTATTGCAAAACAATGGACCCTTTAAGACATCCTGTGATTCCGATGAAAAGTGTTAAAAAGAAAATGTATAAAAACAAACAGGACTTATTTGAGGTTACTAAATAGGTCTAGATGAAGAAAACTAACAGATTCTATTAGGTTCTTACATATGAAATGTGGTTATTTGAATTCTAAATGAAGGATGATATAAACATAAAAAATGGTAAATATTTAATCAAAATATGACCCATTTGAAGCAGTATGCTCTTTCTAACAATCCTCTAATGATAATATACCATCTGTATAAAACTCTTTTGATTTAGTGGTCACGAATTCAGTAAAAGCACGAATTATGGCTTCCCTATTAGAAACTGTCAACCAAAACTGTCAACATAGCTCTCTTTATTTTTAAGGTCCGGCTGGCTGGCTGGCTGGCTGGCTGGCTATGTATCATGCATACGGGCAGCACCAATGGAGTTAGAAGGCTGAAAATTTAAATATTTACTCCTTATTATGTTTAGGAAAAATTCCCCCCAAAATAGGTTTTTAATGGGAGGAGGGGGTTCAATTTACAATGTAAGTTTATACTAAGTTGGTCCCTAGTGTGTACCTGGTGTTCATGCTTATTTTTTGAAAATTCAGACTTTTTAGTGATCCAACAAAAAGCAAGAGAAGTAACTTATTCATTGATATCCTCCTTTTTTTAATTGATCACCCCAAACATGGCATGTTGCCATAAGGCATTGGTCACATGACGGTTTCTACTGCGTGACTAACCAGACCTGTTATTGAACCTTTTATTATGGATATGAAGTTCAAAATGCTTGAAAAGATGCTAATCTGTAGGAGAAATGTCAGGTGAATATGGAGGATGCTGCAAGACTTCATATCCCAATTCTCTAAGCTTAAATACAGTCAGCTGAGATATGTGAGGTCCTGCACTGTCATGGAGTATTTCATTCATTTCATGTGGGACCCATTTCCCCAGCTTTTTAACCATTCCTATTGCCTTGAGATGACATGACATGGTCACTATTGAAGTCCTAAAATATCCAGAAAATGCTTGAATCGTTGTTCAAGTGTCATTAGTTGATAATTCTTACATTAAGAACAAACTTATGCCTCCCTCAAGTCTTATTATTGGTATCCATATTTCCTAAACCTATTGAACCAATAGTTCACTCTGTAGTAGTGTTCACTCCAAATACTTTGCTGACGTTATCAGCATGAGCAGCATTATGTTCTTCTTGGGTAGACATTATTTTCCAATTCGCTCTCGACACAATTGATAAAATATGATTATTAAAATTAAAGGAATTATTGCAAACCAAGTTTACAGTAAGTTTTGCTGCTAAATTACCTGGTGAGTATGCTATGAGTCTCCAATCCTGACATGAAGATAGATGATGAAAATTAAATGTTGTTTGTGATTTCTGAAAATATTTACAATATTTTGCATTGTTAAAGGCTTGAATCCATCTTTTCCCCCCATCTATTGGTTAAATAACTCGGGAGACTACTCTCTCTGGCCTTGGTTAGAAATCAGTCTAGGAGAAAGACAATTCTGAATTCAAAACCAGGAGTAGAATCCAGATATCCTCCCAGCTATCGGTAAAAACAGCTAAAAAGGTGGAGGGAGTGGGGCTTGCAATCCCACCCTGTACAAACCTATTTGTTAAATATGATTGGTGCACAAACAGAAGGGCTGATCAAATTCAGGATTTTGTATCATTAAATTTGTTCAATCTGCTTTGATTTACATGAGCAGTTTCTGCCATACTAGAAGGATTCTTCTTCTAAGGTTAAAATGTCACCTCAGAAATTTGTATCCCAGATCTACCCACTGTATCATTTCTATTAATAGTTACCATAGTCAGACCCTTTCCAAGTCATTGCACACCTCAATGTCCCGAAACTGTTTTGCCAAAATTTTCTTTGGTCAGATCATTTCCCATATTTTAACCCATTGCAATATGGTCTTGTTCATAACACTTGGGAGTTAACTCTTGGAGGAGTTTTATCAATTGTGTTAAGAGCAAATTGGAAAATAATGTCTACCCAAGAAGTTAGTCTTAGAGCACACGTAAGCAAAGATGATCATCTGTGATCTTGTTTCAGATTTGAGTAGACATATTGCTAAGTTAAATTGGAACATCCTTCTTGTAAACAAAAATGGCTAAGAGGGTAATTTTAAATCCTAAATTGAAGACCTTAAATTGTTTCCCTTTAGGAAAATCTGATTTCTTTCTTGTTACATTGTTAGTCCAAATTAAATGAGTCATATTCTTAGCATTTAAAATTTGAGAGATTTGATTTGAAATTTTCAAGCAAATTCATGCAAATTTTCATGTAGAATATAAGTTTGTAATTTCTGAAAGAAACACTACAGAATGGTGCTAGAAATTATTTTAAGAACTAGGGTGTGTCCGGGGCTTTTTTTTTTCACTCATAAGGCTGTAACTTCCTATGAAATTAATTCATTAAAATGTAAATATAACCAGAAGTTACTATGGAAAAGAGACTACCTCTGAAACATTAGTTAAGTTTATTATATTATCATTTGAACATTTGGAGAAAAAAAATGTACCAATCTATCCAGTGGGGATAGTTGGTACAATCTAATGGGGCACGTTAGTACTCTTTCTAGTAGGTACAGATGTGATGAATATATTGTTATAATTGAGAAGTATAAGTATTAACAAGTATTAACAGTAATAGAAAATGTATTTGAGTAAAAAGTAAGATTTTAGGAATATAATGACCACCTGGTAGGACAAGTGGAATCATATGTGAGTGGACCTCAATGATGCATTGTAATAAGGTGGAAGATGGAAAAAAGAACAATAAGAAAAGAATGACAACACCAGAACTTTATTGACACCCCTCTCCCAATAAAATGGAAATAGATATCAAAACAACATCAGTAACAAATCTTAGAATCATCAGATTTACAGTTTTGATAAAGTAATTCCTGCTGTTTTCTGAAATGCACTCAACATATGCCAACATTTGAAAGATGTGCACTTTACCCAATTCTCACCAGACCTTGAATTGGAATAAGGTTCTACACACCAAACAAAAGGTTTCATCATCTGTGGATTCATCAGTGTTATTAATTTTTCCTTTTCTTTTGTTTTCCATCCCTTTTCCCACTTGGCTTGTTTGAAGTTTGTTTTCTTATTTTGCAGGCTTTTTGTTTTTCCTCTGCCTCAATTACATTCTTTTCAGGGCTGTCAGTGTGAACAACTGATCTTCTCTTCTTTTTGGTTTTCACTGGGTGGGTTCTATGTGATGCTTTGGGTAATGGGCAAACTTTTCAGGAGAAAACTCTTCAGCTGATGAATGCTTCTTGGTGGAAGGTACAGTCCTTTGACCAAACTCTGCCTCCTTGGCCTTAATGACAGCACTTTAATATCCATTTGATCCAAGACCTTGAAGTGCCAATGAAACACTTCCTGTAGAAGTAATTCCAGGTTGCACACATAATAATGAATCTGATACAAAGTTGCTTTCAATGCCATAAAAAATACTAAATGATAGTACAAAGCATTTAAAATCAGTATCTGCAGTATCTGTGTTGTAACTTTTTGTTACTATGTACATTTTGAGATGGTTGTCTAAGATCTCACTGTACAGTTTGTCAGTTAGTTGCTCATGAGAAAGGCTGACACCCTGTGACAACAGTGACACCCTCACTGCATGCAGGAGACAATGGCCATCTCTGGGAAGATTCTGGAGCTGGTAAGGTATTTTACCAACCTCTCATAGTCTTGCTGCCTTACATGCACTTGAACATGGGGACATCCATCATTGCTTCTGTCTTGCAGGTGGCAAAACTGTCATTGGACAAGGATCATCAGAAAGGCCAGGGTAGTTATCAGGTAGGCGAGCTTGCTCACGAGATGGAGATATCATTCCCACTAAAGGGCTCCAAATGCCCTGCAATTTAGTTGATTCCTGTTTTTCCCAAGGGCATTAGTGCAAAGTGACAGCCTCACCTGAAATTCAAACTCTGTCCGCCAATTTTATTTTCCATGCCGGATACCATTATGCCACTCCACACCACCACATTATGGAACCTAGTTTTGAGGTTGGCTTCCAGGATTTTGATCAAGTCAGTGGTTATAGTCTGTGTTCTTAGATTCTCAGATACCAAATATATGATAAATACTTTTCTTAAGAAATAGTGTTTATTTTTTGTTCATTTACCTTACATTAAAAGTTTAAGAAAGATTCCCTGCAATGTTTGATTTAAAGAATCCTTTCTTTTATAGACAATTTTGTTTTATTCTATTATCATTTCCAGAACAAAGCTGTAGAATTTGTTATGATTGCTGTAGTTACATCATCTGATCTGCAGTTCAGTGTTCAAACCATTGATTTTGGTCATTGCACAATTCATGAATCTGTGAGGAGCTGCATTCAGTTGATCAACAAGTCTTTGCTACCCCAAGAATTTGGCTTTGTAGACCTGCCATCTGTAAGTAGTATAGATATTTACTCTTTGTTAATCTAAACCATATAAATGACTTTATATATATTAATATTGACTCTACATAAAGATACAGACAAGATAAAGATAGCAAAAGGAGTAAGACAAGGGGATACAATATCACCTAAACTATTCACAGCGAGCCTAGAAAGCATCTTCCGGAAAACTGACTGGGAGGGAATGGGAATAAAAGTAGATGGAGAATACCTAAGCAACTTAAGATTTGCCGATGACATTTCTATGACATCGGAAGCATCCGAAGAATTACAAAATATGCTAACCGACCTAAATAGGGAAAGTAAAAAAGTAGGTTTAAAGATGAATAGAACAAAGACAAAAGTAATGTTCAACGTTAAAGTCCCCAAAGGGGTCATAAAGATAGAAGGCGAGATACTAGAAGAGGTCAATGAATACATCTACCTAGGTCAGGTAATAAAACTAGAGAAAGACCATGACTGCGAAATAAAGCGACGCATAACGATAGGTTGGAAAGCATTTGGTATGAATAGAGACATTCTGAGGAGCACCTTGCCAATGTGCCTAAAACGGAAAGTATATAACGGCTGCATAATACCAGCCATGACTTATGGTTGCGAAACCTGGAAATTAACCAAACGAGCAGAAAACAAACTTAGAATAGCACAAAGAGCCATGGAAAGAGCAATGCTAGGGGTAACGCTGAGAGATAGAAAAAGATCAACATGGATCAGAGAAAAGACTAGAGTAAAGGATATTATACAACTAATTAAGCAACAAAAGTGGAGATGGGCCGGCCACCTAGCGAGAAGAGATGACAATAGATGGGGGAAAAGATTAACAGATTGGTGCCCATGGGATAGTAAAAGAAGTCGGAAACAGCCAGACATAAGATGGAGGGACGAGATAGAAAAGTTTGCCGGTAAGACTTGGCAGAGATTAGCACAAGATAGGTTGTCATGGAAGGAGATGGGAAAGGCCTTCGTCCAGCAGTGGACTATATAACGGCTGATGATGATGATGATGATTGTGAACTAAAGATTGATACTGAGTTTAATTATTTTCATTATCTCCACTTTGTTGTATGTAAGGCTTTAATCATCTGTACCTTACTTTCAAATTGATGTTATGACATGTTACATGCACAAGGCAAGGACAGGCATGTTGTACCTTGTATCTCTTTCTTCATTTTACTGATAACATTTTATAATAACATAAAGACTGAAGTTTAATGAAGATATAAATGAATGTTTATGTCATATCTACCAAGAACCAATTGCTTCTCACCTTGTTGTGAGGATGACCTAATTTTATTTAGACGGTTTTATAACTTTAACTTATTCTTTCATTAATGTAGGGTATGACTTTCCTACTTTGCTCCCAGTAATTCACCCAAAGTTGGGTCTTCTCATATTCTAGCCTATAAGTGTCACGTTCCTATAACATGACAATGCATACCTAGATTTGATATAGGTATCTGATGTCAGTCCATCATCTGAAAGTTAACATAACTAGTCAACTCCTCAAAATTATCAATATCTTGTGTTTTAACTTAGTCAATTAAGCCACAGTGATTTGATGTGTGGGTAAATGAGGGCCCCCTCCAACATTGAGAGAAAATTTGCAATAAATAGACATGCACTATCATTTAACTGGTGAAAAACAACCCCAAAGGCCAAATTATTATTTATGCAAATCATGTATGTACAAATATATCCTTGTTATTGTATAATGTCAGTAGACATTGGGGCCCTGCGTGGCATTTTCAAATGGCCCTCTTCTCCCCCCCCCTCAGCTAAACTACTGAGTCTAAGTTATCGCTTAAATTTCTGTCTCTTGTTTTTGCGACTCTATTTTGTAAAATCTTGTTGATTTATAAAAAATAAATGTTTCTTTCTCTTTTTTTCCCATATAAAGTGTGTAAATGTCCAACCAAATGATGGCTTTGGTACAATTCTTCCACTGGAAACTCTTAATTTGGATGTTTTGTTCCAACCTCATGGTGCAAAAGAATATAACTTTGAGCTGGTGTGCAAGACTCTAATTAACAGGTAATGTATCTTGTTAAATTTGGGTTCTGCTCTGTCTGCTACGTGGGTTGGCAGACGGCCATAATACAAATTTGGCTTGGCAAATCACACCGGTACTGAAAGTAACAACTTTTTCTCGCTTCAATCAGTTCACGTTCAAAACTGTGTTTGAAACAAAAGATAATTCTATTTCAAAATAAATTTAAGCATCAGCATTCTATAGTTTTACTGGTATTGCATATTAGCAATCTTTACTCTTAGTAACTGACAGCATCTGCTCTGACCTTTTCTCTGTAGTCACCTGCTAAAAATCAAATCCAAGATCATTCCTATCATATATAGTTTTACTGGTATTGCATATTAGCAATCTTTACTCTTAGTAACTGACAGCATTTGCTCTGGCCTTTTCTTTGTAGTCACCTGCTAAAAATCAAATACAAGATCATTCCTATTATATATAGTTTTACTGGTAAAACATTTTAACAATCTATATAATACTAAAATTCTCATTCTATTTAACTGTTTGTGACCTCTAATAAGCCAAAACAGTGTATTGTAGCTATATATCTTGAAAATCACTCTAGGTTTGCAAGTTCTGGTAGAGCAAGCTCAAACCTCAAGAACAAGAAAATCCCATTAGTCCTATACAACCAATGCATCCTCCTGATAGTCACCTGGAGCTGAAACATGGAACATGATCAAAAGATTGATCCTCAAATTCAGAACTAATGTGCAAAAAAGAGAAAAAAGTCAGAGCCAGAGATTGTCCTGGAGCAGCTGATGAGATATTTCATTGATATGGTGTCACAAATTGACATTTCCTCCCATTGGAATTTCTTAACTAATTTCAGAAAGCAAGTTAGGCACCTATTTTACAATTTAATATACATTATCTTTGATAATAAAGAACATTAGTAAAACATTATTTGAAATTCTTAGATGAAGCATTGTCAACTATTATTATTTTTTTTACTAGTATTTCTTTCATCTAATATCAGTTTCTTTTTATCTAAATTTTCAGATTCTAAAAATTAACTACTAATCTTGAATATTTGACGAAGTGATGTATAAAATGTGAATGATAAAACCTAATGTTATCCTGGTTTATTTTTTATTAGATGAAGCATTGTCAACCATTGTTAATTTTTGACTAGTGTTTTCTTTCATCTTAAAAAACAACTAAAAAAAAGTTTAAGATGAAAGAAAATACTAGTCAAAAATGTATAATGGTTGAAATCTAAGGTTGTTTTGAGGCAGGGTTGTCAAGAAGAGACAACATTTTAGATCTGAAATCAGGGAATATAATATATAATATATAAAATAAATAGTAGGGGGAAAAGGAAAGTAAAAACAAAGAAAGAAATAAAAAATAATATATGAAATGTCTCCCATTGCAATAAATACAACATTTTCTTTGCATTAAAATGATTTGGTAGCTAAAGAAAAGCTGTTGAGATAATGAGTGAGACAAATATTCAGAAACAAAGATCAAAAAAAGAAAAGTAAAAAGTCCATTTTAAAATAATTTCCAAATACAGATTAGCTTTAAGTGCAGTCTATAATTAGGAAGAAAAGGAATTATAAAAAATAATAAGGAAAAGAGTAAAAATAAACAAAAAATGAAAGACTAAATAGGTAAGTAATAAGTAAAAACTCAATTAAAGTAATCTGTTATTTCTTTTAAACAGAAAGAAAATATGGTTAAAATATCAAAAACAAAAAATAGTAAATAAAAATAACTATTATTGGAAAGAAAAGTAGGTAAATCATAAATAACTTTGAAGTGCATATTATTATCATATAGAAAGTTGGTATAGAGATGTCCCCACTTTCTTGCTTTTATGAAAAAAGGCAAACAGCGAGAATAGTGCTCAGCATTTGCTTTACAGTGAGCCAAGTCATCTCATAGAGGCATCACGCAACCTCTTTCTCTCTGTCCTAGACCCCAATCTCCTGTACTTCCCACCATCCCAACCTCCAATGACTCAGCTTATCATACCATCATCACCATCTTTTTGGTTTGGCAACACTCAAAAATCTCCCCATATAAATTAATGGTAATTGCTTCTTTGCTTTACTTTTTTTCAGCTTTTGAAAGGTTTTTAAGGGAATGCTCTACTTTCAGATAGTTGGAGAAACCTGTATTCAGAATTCTAGATAAAATTATCTATTTGTATCCCAAGGTCCATTGAAGTTATTTCCCAACCTGAATAGAGATAAGTAAGCTCCTTTACAGTGTGAATGTTACACAATTCACATGTGATATTGGTCTGCATGCAGAGATTATATAGTTATTCCTTTCATAAATGATGCTTCCTTCTAGGTATGGGTATGGAACAATGCTTAAATGCTTTGGCAGAAATAATATAATATCACCAAGTAAGAAGAAATAAATGTTCATGCCCTAAGCACATAAGCCATAATAGGGGAGTGTTTTGTTCTGTTTTCAAGAGAGAGATTGACTTTGCATTTCTACTGTTGAGACCAAGGGTAAATGCTAAGTACAGGTCATGGAAGATTGTACCTCTAATGGTTGCCTGCATCACTGACGACGAATAAATCTGTAATTCTCTTGTTGGAAGGTCATTGTGTCATACTGAATTTTGATTACAAGTCATTCAGAGTTTCAGTCAGTCTCCTGGATTCCTGCTCAGTCTTTTGTAATATTTACCTTATTAGCATATTGTTCAGAGAAGTCCTTACTTTCCCTGTCAATAAAAATATATATTTTAGATGGCTGATAATTTTGATGTATCTATTATGAACTCAGTTTTGACATTTGATCAGGGAAGTTGTAGATATTTTCTGGGCTTATTTTGTTGCAAGGGAAATAAGGGTTATGAAGATTGTATCTGCTTTCAATTTCGAAAGGTTTGCAAAGGGTGTTGTAAAGTTTTAATGACAGTCCAAAATGTTCTTGAATTCAAACCAAAGCAAGACTAGTAATGTTGAACAGTTAAAACACATTTCAATTACTCAATCAATTCCAACTTGTAAATGGTTGTCAACAAATACGATTTTACAAGCATACAACTTTACTTGCTGCTTACTATAAGATTTATAAGTTTATTACATTTTATATCCTAACTTTTTTTAAATTGTGATAATAGCTATGTGAGAACTTTGATTTAACTCTTTGTTATTAAAATGAGTGAATCATTAAAAGCTCAAATGATTATCCAACCTGGATGATAATGTTTTGAGGTTTCCTTTGTAAAATATACCAACTCTACTTTAAAATCCGAAACTGATGGGCATCTCCTTATTTAGAGTGTACACACACCACATATCTTATTACTTACTCATGCACACATCCAACATATATACATCTTGTATATGATTAAACATTGTCTGAAATTCTAAAATGATTCACTGTCATCATTCCATGAGTTATCCAGACTAGTATTCTCAACCTTGCAGTTTTTATCAATATGTTTTGGTCAATGTCATTCATCAGCTCCTTGTCATTTTGAGGATTATCATCCTTCTTCATTTATCACCATGTTTCCACCTTTCTTAGGTGTATAATTCATCCAGTAGGGTTGTCTTCAGCATCGCTTGAAGCAAACATGTTTTTCTGACATGTTGTAGAAATGGTCAGTTTAAAAATTGAGCAACATATCAATTTGATATTTTTAGTGAACACGGCTACTGAATCTTTTTGTATGCTAACTGAAGTTTATGGGGAAGAATGCCTGTCACATGCACTTGAGATTGATTGGCACAAGATCTTTTGTTAAGGTAGAGAGTATGACCTCAGAACTTTTGACCAATACTGTAACCTCCGTGATGAAAATGCAAGCCAGTATAATATTTCTCAGCTCCTTAGAATGCATAGTAATTGTAGACTACTAGATTAGCTACCAAATCTGAGACACATTCCCAATTGGGTTGAGGAGACTCTTTGCCAGCCATTCACTAAGGTAAATCTTTGTATTTAATCTAGGAAAAATCTTCTTTCCCAGGGGGCAGTCTAGTACTAAAATCTGTGGTACTCAACTGTGTGTGTGTGTGTGGTCTAAAACTGTTGTACCTTCTTTGGATAATCAGTCTAGGTGTAATTCTTATTAGATTAACTTTGATGAACTGATCATAGGCAGGTGTGTCCCCTGTTCCTCTGCTAAATCAATTAGCATTATTACCAGTTAAATTAAAATCAAGGGGTAAGTACTGCCCATCCTGATTCCCAAAGAGAACAGAATACCTAGATGAATCTCCAATCAAATTGTACCTGAATGTCTTCTGATGTTAATTAAAAATGACAGAAGTCAAATCCCGGTAATAAATAGATCTTAAATTAGTTCTAAATAGGACAACTCAGGTGGACTTAATTTATATTTAACCCTTTCCTGCCGGACCATATAGATCTGGATAGCTAAACATGTGCATCTGTTTACAAATAATCTGGCGACATTGCCTTGAAATTATCAATATGATCGAATTTCAGGAGTAGAAATGCCTCTACCATTTAGCCTGAGCATAATCGAACAGAATATATATGGTAGAGAGGGATTAACTTGTGTAGATAGCTCTCAAACTGAATTTAAATTTGAGTTACTGTAAAATTGGTAACATTTAGAAATAAATTTGGTCTAGCGAGGGTTAAACATAATATCCTATCTATAGTTTTGAGATGGGTCATTAGCATTCAAAGAGTTTTTGGATAATTGAACTCCTTCTTGTTGTTTGTGTTCAATCTATTCTACAGCTTTCTTCATGTATACTATCTGAATAGCAATGCTTATAATCTGTATTCTACGTTATAAGCATTATAAGAAGGCCATAGAATGGATCGACCAAAATGTTATGTTAACAACACAAACAACAAGAAGGTGTTCAATCATCCAAAAAAATTCTTTGAATGATATCCTATGTTATAAAAATTCTTGATTTATTTGGCTGAGTTTATGCTGGAAGATATTCCTAGGCTGTAATGTATACAAATTCTACTTGCCTAAAAAAATAATTTGCAGAGATCAGGTTGGTTTACAGTATATGCTGGTATATAAGACAGTTCCAATTTTTATAACCTTTGCTGAATGTTATCAGCCAGTTCTTGTTATCTAAAACACCCTGTCTCAAAGTGATCACAATAAGTGCCTTTCTCTGCAAATAAATCACCTTTACTTAATAATATAATAAAGCCATTTTTCAAAAATATTTTCTGTTTTTTCTATCAGGTTTAGATATAGAAGATTAATGAAGCAGTGAATTCGCAATTTTGTGTTCATATTCTGACTGATCACCATATTTTGTTACCGTGGCAACCTGCTTTAGAAGGTATTTATCAGCAGGAACATTTTGCAGAGCTGTCTGGTTTGGAAAGTAACTCTCTAGTTTTAAAGATAATAATGCAAGTTCATCTTGAGCCATTGTCTGTCATCTTCTGATACATTCTGTCTATTTGCCTTGAAGACAAAACAAAAGCATGTGAAAGATATTGTGGAAATTCAGTCTATGTATATATATAGATATGTGTGTGTATGTGTTTTTTGGTCCATGTAATTAAGTTTACTAGAGACTTTATGCAAATCTATCTGGATATATCTTTCCATTTTTTCCTAGATAGATACCTGCACGTTTTAGTGAAGTCCTCCATATCCCATCCTCAGGTTCTTAGACATTTTTGTGCATCAGTTGTCATAAGTAAACATTATGCCTTGGAGGATAACAATCATAGAGGAATTGTAGCAAGCACTTATTTAGAAAGTATATATATATGTGTGTGTGTATAATTGGTATGTATATGTTTAGTATTGTACTTTGTACTGACTTGCAAAGAATTGTGGATTTTTCTCTTGCCTGAGGTTCGATCATCTTTAGCAATTTCCTGTGAAAAGAATTTTTATAAACTTGCTGCAAAACTTAAAGCAATTAATCAAAAGAAAAGATGAGAGAAACCTTTTTAGTTCATGCTGTTGCCATGAAGGTGCAGGTGGCCTAACAGTTTGCAGCATGGAAAATGGAATCTACGAACCAAGTTCAAACTCAGACCAAGACAGTTTGCCTCCACTTTGCATTAATGCTCTTGGGAAAGGCATGAATCCATTTCTTCTCCCCCTCAGTTACAGCTGAATAGCAGGGCAGAATAGGCTCTTCAGCCATGGTTGGTAACCAGTCTATGAGATGGACAACTTGAGCAAATAGGAAAAGACCAACCCAACCTCTTATCCCAGATATATAAATACTTTCTAAATAAGTGCTTGCTACAATTCCTCCATGATTGGTATCCTCTAAGACATTTATGACAACTGATGTACAAAAATGTCTTTATGACAACTGATGTACAAAAATGTCTTTATGACAACTGATGTACAAAAATGTCTTTATGACAACTGATACACAAAAATGTCTAAGAACCTGAGATGCTGGCAACTGACAGAGTAGGGAATGTATTCCCGAAATCTACAGTTAACGGGGCTCTGGTGAACTTCAGTGGGCCTAGCAAGCTGGAAGTGGATTATGATAAACTGCTCAAGTAAAATGAAGGAGAATAAAAAATGAATTGATGAAATAATGTGACTGCTGTCCCCCCACCCTCCCTCCGTCCCCGGGCAAGACATCTGAAGGACAAGTGGAAGATTTAACAAAACACAATAAATTCATTGGTCCAAACAACTCTTGGAATGATAGTGACTCTTCTCACAATTAGATACAATATCCTATTTTTGTTTGTTCTTGCTGAGGTTGAGATCAAAAGCCTCTTTTTCACTGAAAGAAATCTGTACATTTTTATTTGTGGGTTATAAATTAAGATAAAAATATCTAGAAAAAAGTAAATCTCCTGTTACTGAGACAGTTCCTCACATTAAAAGAAAATGTATGCTCCTGCCTTCAAGAGTGACTAGGTAACTCCTGGCCAAAGTGTGTGTTTTTCTCTGGAACACCAACCAACCTCTTCAAAACCTTAGACATTTGAAATAAAATTCTTCAATACTTGTAAAAGCTTTGAAGATTTCTATATTGATATGCTTGTTTGTAATTATGTATGTGTGTAAATCTTCCTATACTCCTCTCAAATCACTTTAATTCTTGTGTTACAAATTACCATACTAACCAAAGATCCATTAATGTTTGTATCTAAATACTTACTGTTTTTAATACTTTCTGTATTCCCATTGAAAACCTTTTCCATAGAATGTAACATTTATGTGTGTTCACTTTTTCACCAAGCCTATAAAATTCATTGAAATAATTCATGATTTAAAATGTAAACAATGAGTATTCTTTTTTCAATATTATTGAAGTACATGACTTCCCTTGTGGTTTCTGTTGCTCACCTGCAATGAGGCATGGCAGAATCTCTTGCTAGTGTAAACAAAGCTGATAAGAAGCTACATAGAAAGTTTGTTTAGCAGTACACCAATCCTGGCAGTCAGTAAGCAATAATTATAAACCATCAACCAAAAATGTCAACATCTATCTATCTATGAGTCGCATGTACAGGCCACACCAATGGAGATAGAGGGCTGAAAATTCAAACATTACACCTTATTATGTATAGAAAAAACTTTTCTATTTGTTTTTTGAAAATTCACCCTGTAAATAGGTTTTTAGTGTGGGAGATCAATTTACTATGTACATTTATGCTAAATTAGTCCTTTAGTTTGTGTCTGCTGCGTTTGTGCTTGTTTTTAAAAAAAAAATTCATTTTGAACTAAATTCTTTAGTGATCACCACCCAACAAGAGGTGAGGGAAGTAATTTATTCATTGATCACCCGATTTCCCAATTTTTTAATTGATCACCCCCAACATGGCATGCTGCCAAAAGAAGTTGGTTACATGACAGTTTCTATTGAGTGACTAACCAGACCTATAAAACTACATTTATTCATATGATTGTGGATCAATAAGTCTGTAGCTTGACACAGTTATTAGCTGAATTTTGATCTAATATTTCCTCTGTACAATGTTTGATCCATATCAATGATTCTCAAACGGGAGGCACTTGGCTCCCAGGGGAGTAATTGGGGAGGAATTTCAGTTAAGGGAGGAATGGATTATGGAAAGTATAATGGTAGAAAGATGACTAAATAAGAAATGGGGAAATAAATTGAGGAAACCTGGGATGGCAAGGGGAGGAATGTGACTTGGCACTGAGAACCACTCCTCTATGTGAATAATGAAGAAGTGTTGGATTAAGTGCATTGACAAAGAAGGTGGTTATGTTGAAAAATAAATATTTATTGTGGAAAATAGATGACCTTAGGATATGAACTTATTGATGTAGCCACCTGTACAGACTGAATTCTGGTCACAAGAATTGTGATGTGGATGTTAGGACAAATTCTTTTGCTTTAGTAACATTGCATCTCATAACGATATTAAAAACAAAAATATAGTGTTACCTTGGCTTAGTCTATTTGGAATTATTGATTAGCACTTAATCTTTAAAAGAAAATTCTAAAGTTAAAGAGAAGAAAAGATCAGAAATTTAATCTGTTTTTTAATTCTCTGGTGTGTGATGATTTTTTCTTGTGAATTTTATTGCATCTTCTCGAGGTTATTATTCTTCATTGTCCATCTATAAACCCAGGGCCAATTTTTCAGTCCTGGCGTATTGCAAAGAAATCAGAAAATAAACAGCTGAATAATTTATCAAAGCCGTCAATACATAAGAGATGATATCCTGTTTTGTCTGTAGAAAAAACTCTAAAATTTATCAAGTGGTGGCTCTGGGTAGATGTTAGAGACAAATATCTTGGTCTCTGTGAGATAATACCTTGGTACATAAAAACATGCTGCTGTTATATTTGATGCATCCTTTTGATACATGGAGTACAGGGAAGGATTTAAGGTGTAAGTAAAATGATACATCAATATTCAGTCGTAGCCTACAGTAGAGAAATCTGAACTGAAATTTAACACTAAATTTAAAATGCATACCAATAAAATCAAGTTGTGTAACAATGCACATATTGCAGGGTGCATGCAAAATGTTTTCTACATACATGTGAGGTGTTTTAGCATTTAATCTGTCAACATGGAATTGCGGCTGTGGGCCCCAGGTCCTAAAGACGTAGTTTGCCTGTGTGTGGCGACTGGCTAGTATTCGGATAAAGACACTTGACTCTGGAATGTTAAAGATAGATGATAATTGTTTTCAATTGGCTAAGAAACCCAACCTGAATATCTGCATCTGAACAATGAGGCAGATGAAACAATGTTACAGTTGTTGATATGGATATTCTTTGACCAAAGATCAATGTTTAAACTTGGGTGTGTATGTGCTCTTTACATACATGCATAGATACATAGGCTGCTTGCTGTAGAGCAGTGGTCAGCAAGCTAGTCTCACTAATCATGGGTTGGTCTCTGGATAACCTACTATGATTGCCTTGTGCCAGACTACATGAGTCTTTGAATATTTATATATACATAGGTACATCAGTGTCCATAGTCTAATGATAAACCAAAGCATTTATTTTGCGCAATAAATATTCATTTTTCAACACAATCTCCTTTGTCAATGCACTTGATGTAATCATGTAATCATATTTATATATATGTAATCATTAGAAGTTTTGATGTACTTGTTTAATAATGGGTTACATAAACAATTGCTTCTAAATATTAGTATAAGTTTTAGAGGTACTTATACATAGAAGTTACCAGGATGTATTTGATAATAAGGGTTCTGTATTAGAATAGGTTAATTTAATAATAACAGTAGTTACTAGTTTGAGGCCTAGAATAGAAAGAAAGAGGTAGCCAGAAACAGAGAGGCTGCACATGGAAGTCACTTGATGAGAATGAAGGTCTCTGAGTGGCTGTAAGGGTTGTGATGTCACGGAAGAGATTTGGACAAGAAGGCAGACGTGATCTTGATTTTGGAAATTATATTATCATGTGGGTTCAGCACAGTAAATTTAACATCAAACAAAGGAGAACAGTTTATACAATCAAATATCGAGATTTTTGTAGACTTACAAATAAAAGAGACGTTTAATAAGAAAAAAAGATAATAAATGTTGCATACATTTCTAAGCTGAAATGAGAACATGAAAACAATATGATCGTGTTTTGTAGAGAGATATGAAAGAGAGAATAGGTTAGGTTATGTTATGAGAATGAAGTACTGATTCGTAGGGAGAAATGTTGAGGACAGATCTAGTTTATTAAGCTAGTCCTAAAAAGGTAGAATGGAAATGGAGGACTAATAGTTGCTAGCACCTAATTAGGAAGAAATAGAAGTCAGGTTAATGGCGCTATTTAGCAAGTAAGGAATAGCAAAAACATGGGATTTTAATGAATGGGATTTTTGTGTAGCCGGAGTTACCTGGTCGATGGAGCTGGACTGAAATGCTTCGTTTTCAATAACGATTGATTTCTTGAAGATCAATGCTGTATTACTGAAAACAGGTGATCAGTATTAGGCACGCAAAGTTTTGGTGAGAAGATATGTAGGCACACAGTTTTTTGATCACTGGGAAAAAAAACTGGATTCACTCTACATCAGAAACTTAGGACAAAAAGGAGTCGTTATGTTTATTATTACCGTGAAGTGAGAGAGAGACAGGGGCTAGTAGTCAAGAAGTAATTAAACTGTAGCAAAGGAAATATGTACATGAGGGAGCATACGGGCTGCACCGCTGGTGTAAACAAGGAAAAATGAGTGTAGAGCTACGTAGGATCACAGTATTTATAGTCAGATTTAGAAGGAAGTTGACGTCAGCCAAAGTTAAAAGCTTAAGATAGTTTGGTATTTTCTTATGTGATTATTTAGATCTGCAGATGCGTATTAATCCCAGAAAGTGAGTTGTTACACTAGCAAACGTAATATATGTTTATTTGCAAAGAAACCATCTGTGTAAATCAGTGACCTTTGGGTAGCACTTCATATAAAGCTAATCAATTTTAGTTGTAAACGGTTTTACATTGTATAATGTAAGTTTGATACATTGAGTAAGGACAGTAGTATATACAAAGGGCTAATTTGGTAAAGAGGGTTAGGTATCAACCGATGTAGTAAATTTAGAGAGAGGAGTTGATTCTATGAAAGCAATACAAATCTGACCTCCTAAACTGTGTTCTACATGATAAGTATCAACTATCCTGACAGTGACTGTTAAGTATTGTATTTCTTTTGAATGTTGTTAACTATACATAATCATCTAGGAAATCATCTCAGGGGACAAGTTTATCACTGTTATAAATAACATTACAAAGCCAATGTCATGTATGATTAGAATCTGAATAGATATGACGGTTACTGGAAGTGACAGTTATTACTAAATAATATTGAAAACACAGTATCATAACATTGAAATTCCTGAGAGGCCAGTTTATGACAGAGAACTATTGAAATCTGAACCCTCCCTTTATGTCTAACATAATTTATATACAAAGCGAAAGTTTGTTCAATTGTTCTTGTATTCAGCATTACAAGACAGAACTTTAGGTATCCCTTTGCCACTACTTTATGTTTAAAGGATTTTGCTCTAATGACTGACTTGTTAACCGTCACATTATGTACACGTTCCTCCTTTCTAACAGTTGTATTGGTTGTCATAAGTTCCTTTTTCAGATGTTTATAGAAATAGATTTCTAACTGAGAACTAGTGCTTCCAACAAATGTTGCATACCCTTTTACAATGTTGCATACCCTTTTACAATGTTGCATACTCTTTTACAATGTTGCATACCCTTTTACAATGTTGCATACCCTTTTACAATGTTGCATACCCTTTTACAATGTTCTGCCGACATGAGATGTCTTGTTGTGGGTTGATCATTTGCTGGAGGGAAATCCTGAACTTGAGAAAAAGGAAGACTCAAAACTTGTTCATAAAAAAATGAGGAAATATTTTTATTTCATAAGAATAAATTTTGGTGGTGGAGAGTGAAGAGTGGGAGAGAAATAAGGGAGCCGACCGCCTGTTTCCAGCAGGGGAATTGGTCTTATGCCGGCTGTCTCTGTTCTCAGCTCTGAGTCTGTCCTCTGCTTGTCTGTATCATCTTTTATGGGGTTTGAACGCCCACGCTTGTTGTGTAATTTCCTGTTTTCACACACATGCAGGTCACGGGGGTCATTTCCACTTCCACCCAGGTGTTAGCCCGGAAATGACCTCCCGTGGCAGTATATCATAACACAAAGCCTTCATCAGATGATGACCCTGGGGTCAATCGTGGTCTCAGGGCTGAAGCATCATTAACACTAACCCAGGATGACACCCAGCGTTACTTCACGATACCAACAGACTTTGTTGGTTTACCGTCACTGTGTGGGAGTGCCAGATCCATACAGATGCAGCCTCTGCCCAAATTTGGAGCCTCTTAATATATTTATTCTTTCCTGTTGATGATAATCCAAATTTAGTCAGGTATACTAAGGTCGAGTTGGCAATAAAACCTTGGCGTCCAACTTTGATAGGAAATCTATTGGTCGTCCAGCCATGTCTTCTTATACATCGCTCTTACAGATCTTTGTACTTTTCCTGATTACATTGATGTGCCCAAGAGATATTTCCATCAAAAGGAACTCTTAATTCAACGACATGAACTTTTTAAAATTAACTGACTAGATCACAAGATCAAGATGCTAGACAGTTAATGTGATCTCAGCAGGAAAGGTGAGATAATGTTCCAAATCCACTGCAACGCTCCAGTCCAAGCAACCCTCAAACAATGTTGATTTGTACTTTTTTATAAAAGAAGCTCCTGGAATGTAAACATTCTTTTTTTTAATTTATTTTCGTATTGTTTCTTGATATTCAATTCAGATTGTAAGAATAATATTCTGTAATGGATAAAAGGATAAAAGATAAATATAACTTCAAGAAATTTGTAGATAATCAATTTAACAAACTAGAAATTTCAATGTTTACTCATATTCTCAGAACAATTTTCAGTAAATATTTTTAAAAGTTATTTTGAAAGTGAACCAAATTGATCTTCTTATTGTCTCTGTCTTTGGTCACATGTGTCCATATTGAAAGAGAATACTCTAAACTTGACCCACATCCTCCCAGTTATGTAGGCCTAGAATGCAAAATACACATACACACATACCATATACACATGTGATACATACACATGCACATATACCACATACTCAGATTCACACGTGCACATACATACATGAAAAATGGTAAACAAATATAAATAATTTACTTTTAGATTATAAATATACAGTAAACTGTAATGGCACTATTTGTTTTTCTGTTGTCGCAAGACTATTGTTGGAGATTAGTTTGCAGCAACAGCAACTGAATATTTTAGTGCATCATTTTGAAAACTAAACCCTTAAAGTAATACCACCTAAAATAACATGGGGCTTTTGGGACTGTGACTGGGTTATAAAAAGTCATTTTTGTCTGTACTTTTTGGGTTCTCATTATTAATACACTTTGTATAAAATTCACCTGTTATAATGGCAAATTCATCATAACAACACTCTTAAATCCTGAGGGTACTGTAATGATAAGTCTCTACTGTAGGTTCTTTTAAAAATCTTTTTGTCCTTTGGCTTTTAAATTGATTTTTTGTTCTTCCTTGACCTTTGAGTGGCTAAATCTGTCCCTCTCCTATTGAACCTCACCTCAGAAACTTGGTTTATTTCCAACCAGTGGTATTATTTTGTCACTTCGTCTGTTATAACCATCAGCCTCTCCCTATCTACCTTTCACTACTGTTTGCAGTAATTCTCCCCCCCCCCCCAGCCGCTTCATCTCGTCTTGTTCTACTCACTTATTCTCCTCATTTAACTTCTTGCTACGATAGGTGATGGGTACCACAACTTTTTATTGAACAACGTTTCATCGAAAATGCAAAATACACATATACACATTACATATTACACATACCATATACACACATGATACATACATACACATGCACGTATACCACATACTCAGATTCACACATGCACACGCATACACTCATATACCTCATACACATATGTGTGTAGCGTATATATGTATGTGTTTGTGGTGTTTATGTGTGTGTATTTTGTATTTTTGATGAAACGCTGTTTGATGAAAAGACGTGCCATGTCGGAGATGTGATGTAACTCCTTTTCTTCTAAAACATTGAGCACCGAAGCTCTTTCTCTTTTTTTCTTTTTCTCTAACTTTTAGAACATCTTTTGAAGAAAAAGTTTGGAACAATAATTGCCCCTGGGTTGCTCCTGTCTGTTTGGTTTAGTAATTTTGCCGTCTCAATCAAGCGCACGTTTTGTATGACTCTGCCAGTTAGCAGTTGTAAGTGATGGAGGCTGGGAATTATTCTAGGAAAAATGACTGAATCACTTTGAAGAAACTGTCTGCAAATTAACGATTCCTCAAATAAAATGCAGATAATTTAAATTTAAAATGACTGAAGGTCAGAAATTTTGTAAATTCATCTTTGCACAAATATAGATTTAGTTGACAATTCATGTTTACTAATTATTTTACTGTGAAAATCAAAGAAACAGAGAAACAGGTCTGGTTAATCACCTAATAGAAATCGTCTGGTGACCAATGTCTTTTGGCAGCATGTTGTGTTGGGGGTGATCAATTAAATAATTGGGAAATGGGGTGCTGAATAAATAAGTTACTTCCCTCTTCAAAAGTCCGAAATTTCAAAAAAGAAGCATGAATGTAGCCAGTCTCAAACTAGGGACCAATTTACCATGAACTTAAATTGAAAATTGAACCCCCTACTAAAACCCTATTTTGGGGTGAATTTTGAAAAGAAAACGTTTTTTCTAGACATGATAAGGAATAAATGTTTAAATTTTCAGCCTTCTAGCTCTATTGGTGCTGCCTGTATGTGCTATGTATACATAGATAGCCAGCCAGCCAGACACACCCACTTAAAAACTGAAAAGAACCTATGTTGAGAGTTTTGACAGTTTGAATAATAATACAGTCAGTGCATGCTCCCAATAGTCCCATATGGAGCTGAAACATGGAACCTAACCAAAAGATTGGCCCTCAAACTAAGAACCATGCAACACGCACAGGAGAGAATCATGCTAAACATCACATGGAGAGATCACAAGAGAGCACAATATATTAGATAGAAAACAGGTGTCAGAGAGGGTACTAGGGCATATATCAAACAAAGCCCCTTCCAAAATCACACAGGTGCTGTAGAAAAAGTATCTGCAGCCCCCAAAATGCTGAGACCAATACTCTCCACCAGTGAGTAAATAGTGTTGATCGGAAAATAAAGAATAAGCCTTAGGTACAAAAGCAAAAGTTGCAATAAAAAGCAACTAATAAAATTAAGATGAAGGTAAAATGTAGTCATGAAAATTTAAATAATAAGTTACATTGTTTGTAAATATTATTTGTTTAAAAGTATAAATCGAAAAAAAATGACAACACACTCTGTAACGGTAAAACAGAATCTTTTGATGGAAGTATTGTTTTGTTCTTGTTTATTTTAAATATATATGTTGTGCCGAATCGAAGTGGCCTATTTCGCAAAAAAAACTAAGTATTTACCTAGGTTTGCTTTTATCATTGTTTTGATTTAATAGACTTTTGATCAAATTAAAACAACAAATTTATTTTTTGTAAAAAAAAAATAAGTAAATATGTAGTTTTAACTGTTTTATAAAAGAATAAATGTGTAGTTTTAATTTGAATAAATATGAATAATTTCTATTCCGAAAGAATGCCAAAAAAACTTAAAAGATATTTACGCGTTGTAATCCTGTACCCTGCAGGAGAGGGGAGTTTTGTTTATAAGTACCCCTCATTTGCCTACAATTATAACTTGGGGTTTGTTACTCAGTATTAGTTACATATAGTGGGACGCAAATGTCCAGGACACAATTTAGTAGGACGCAAATGTCTAATGATGCAGATGACCATGATGCAGTTGTCCAGGACGCAATCAACCTGTTACCATCAGAGATATCCTAAAAGGCATTAGGAAGTTCAAATGGCAATGGGCAGGCCATGTTGCAAGAATATCAGACCACTGCTGGACGACTCACAACATGGATCCCCCGAGATCATATTCGAAATAAGATGGCATGATGAGTTCAAAGCGGTAAAACTAGCAGATCTTGGGGAAGGTCTATGACTAATGACAGACTTTAAAAGGTGGCTGCTGCTGCTGCTGAAGAAGAAGAAGATGAAGAAGAAAAAAAGTAACTACATCAAACACATTCTCCATCACAATCCCCTCCACTCGCTGCGCGTACAGCTTTTAAATCATTGAAAAAGCTTTAAACCTTTTCTTGCACCAAAGTAAGGCTAAAAGACATTGTACGCTTTTGATCATCTAACCAAATTATCAATAGCCTTTCCATTTCGGTAATTAAAACACTGTGTTGATTAGTAATAATTGTAGCTTTCAGGGGCAGGGACTTTTACAATCTCCATTATTCTCACTTTATCTTTTAAAATTGTAACGGTTGTTGCCCAACTGTAACCAAATTCTTTTCCAATGACCAATGGTGTTCACCTGTTTCCAATCACTTTCTGATTGCATTCGTAATTACGAGTTGTCTCTAAGTTGGACATTCTTAACTAAGGGAAATAGTTAATGTAGTCATCATCTGGCCTTCTTCAAGTGTTTGGCTTATTAGAAACCATTCAAGTTTGTCCGACTGGCTGGCTATGTATGTATCATGCATACAGGCTACACCAATGGAGCTAGAGGGCTGTAAATTTCAACATTTACTCCTTATTATGTCTAGAAAAAATGTTTTTATGTTTTTTAAAATTTCTCCCTTTTTTATTATTTTAGTAGGGGTGGGGTTTCAATTTACAATATAAGCTTATGCTAAATAGTTTGTGCTCGCTTGTTTTTTGAAAATTTGAAAAAAGATGAGAGAAGTAGCTTATTCATTCGTCACCCGTTTTTTTTAATTGATAACCCCCAACATGGTGTGCTGCCAAAAGAAGTCAGTAACATAACAGTTTCTATTGAGTGTACAATAACCTTCTGAAAATTTCAAACCAAATTCTTTAATCAATCCTGGGGTAGAGTGTTCTCATTCCACTTGTCCATGCTAGGGGATATCTCCTATCAATTGATTCTTCCTAATGATGCTGCTTTTGCTTTTTTCACTGACCCAGAGTATATGACTCTCACTACCTGACTCAGGAATTGAACTCACAAATACAACTTAATAACGGTCAGGTTCTTATATAAGATCAGACCATTTTATTTTTACCAGTTCCCTTTACTTTTCTATTTTTAGACTTTTTAAAAACTTATATTATACTTATGTTTAAGCTGGTGTAATAAGAAAGCCCTTCACCCCCCGCTTATCAGCCTCATTCTATTCCCTAATGGTATCATTAATACAAATCTATTAACCAATCAGAAATTGCTTTAGTCCTTTTTGGTCTCTGAAGAGAACACAATTATCCTTGGCTGCCAGATGAACTTGATGCCCTTTATTTTTTATTTAATATATTTTTTCTTCTCTTTTTGATGAAAATCTTCTATTTTCACTCAATTTCTCAAAGAACAAAGGGTAACCGATGCCTGATAATATGGCCATTTAATCTGTATGAGTTGAGGCCAGTGTGTGAGGCCCCAGAAGGATGGGTGTGATAAGGCTTCCATGGGGTTATTAAATCTTATATCTTTCACCTCTGTCTAATCGAGCAAAAAGGTTCTGACACTGAACAACAACAAAAGCTAGATGGGCACCATTCCCATTGAAGCAACATGTTTTCACTTTCCAGAAAGATAACCTTTAGCACATTTTCTTGTCATATTTGTTTTTATTTTTATTTTTCACTTGTACTTGATGTGTCATGGGGAGGTCGGGATGGCAGTGGCGTTATTCCATCCGTCCTTTTTTATTCTCCTTCATTTATTATAATCTACATCTGGCTTGCTAGGCCCAGCAAAGTTTCACCAGAGCCCTGTTAGCTATACATTTTGAGACCACATTCCCTACTCTGTCCATTGCCAGCCACTCACAATGCTGGACAAGGAGTTGGACCTTCCTGGTTTGAATTGAGAGTTGCCCGTCTCATAGACTGGTTGGCAACCAAAGCTGAACAACCCAGTCTGCCTTGCTATTTACTCATAGCTCAGGAGAGAAGAGATGGATTCATACCTTTCCCAAGGGCATTAGCGGCAAGTGAACACAAACTGTCTCAGCTGCAGTTTGATCTCTGCTTGCTGATTGCATTCTCTGTGCTGTTTAATGGTTCAGTCACTCTGGACCTGTTTAATGGTTCAGTCACTCTGCACCTGTTTAATGGTTCAGTCACTCTGCACCTGTTTAATGGTTCAGTCACTCTGTACGAGAGGTACAGAGTGACTGAACCATTAAACAGGTGCAGACATATTTGATATGAGTATGTAAATATATACATGAACATCATTTTGAAGTCTGTATATATGCAAATATAATTTAAATTTAAATCTGAAGCATAATATCTGTTAGAAACCATCAACCAAAACAGTCAAAATAGGTTGCTTCGGTTTTTTAGTTGGTCTGACTGGCTGGCTATGTATGTATGACACGTACATGCCGCACCAATAGAGCTATAGTGCTGGAACCCCCAACACGGCATGCTGCCAAAAGACATTGGTCATATGACGGTTTCTATTGAGTGATTAACCAGACCTAATTTTTGACTAGTTTTTCTTTCCTCTTTTCATGGTTTTTTATCACAACACTTTTCTGCATGATTATTTGAAGTCATGTGATGTAATGACATGAAAGAAGTCATAACATGTAATGATCTGAAAGAAGTCATAACATGTAATGACCTGAAAGAAATCATAACATGTAATGACCTGAAAGAAGTCATAGCATGTAATGACCTGAAAGAAGTCATGGCATGTAATGACCTGAAAGAAGTCATGGCATGTAATGACCTAAAAGAAGTCATAGCATGTAATGACCTGAAAGAAGTCATGGCATGTAATGACCTGAAAGAAGTCATGGCATGTAATGACCTGAAAGAAGTCATAACATGTAATGACCTGAAAGAAGTCATGGCATGTAATGACCTGAAAGAAGTCATAACATGTAATGACCTGAAAGAAGTCATAACATGTAATGACCTGAAAGAAGTCATGGCATGTAATGAGTGTTGAGATAAAAAGATAAAATAAGATGAAAGAATAACTTGTCAGAAAATCAATAATGAAAATACTTCACCTAAGAATTCAAACCATTTAAGTCAGTAACATCTGTTCTTTCAGCAGAAATAAATAAATAAATTTCTATTTACTATAGTGAATATATCTACAAGTGTTCATAAATTATTATATTCCTACTCATTTTAGTATCATTCCATATAAAGAAATTAGACACAGTAGCATGCACTTTATCCATAGACATTTCTAGGTATTGAATACACACTTGTCTACATCATTTAATATTGTCATACCAATTATAAATAACTAGATTAGTACCTGTCATAAATGATGATTTTATTTAGATATTGATTCAGACTATTGCCTAGGATCAAAGTGTGGCTCCCTGGCCCTCTGCCTAGTATCTACTCTCTGCTTAGGATCAAATAGTCACTCCTGACACTTCTGCCTAGGATCAGAGTGTAGTATCTGTGCGCTCATAGAATAGTATTACACACACACACACATATATATATATATATATATATATGGATTCACATTGCATTTTATATATGTGGATGTCTTTTGTGAGTTAGCAATTTTCCCAAAAGTAGGAAAATGTTATTATTGGCAGGATCCCCAATGCTAAAATCAGTATCCGATGCTTGTTAAACTTTCTTGGAACACTATATTCCTTTTGTGGAGTTCAATTTAAAAGCCTAATAGTCTTACTTGAAGATTATTATTAAACATTTTGTACTGTTGTAAACAGAAATGAATTTCTGTCTGAATTTTATAGATGAGGGATTATCATTATGTATAAGTGTTTTCGTACTGTTGTCCTCATCTTGGTTCATCTTCTGTACACAACGTTTCAGCCGCTGTACCCTACTGCCTTCTTCAGGTGTAACATGTAATAACCGTAAGGAAAGAGAGTTTCTTTTTTCTTTCTTTCATGTTTTTTGCTTTGCACCACCGGAGAGGGAGACTGATAAAAGAGACTCTCTTTCCCTATGGATATTACATGTTACACCTGAAGAAGGCTGTAGGGTACAATGGCCGAAATATTGTGTTCAGAAGATGAACCGAGATGAGGACAACAGTCTGAAAGCATTTATACAGAAATGAATTTATTAATATACTTGTGTCTATGCATATAAATGTCTTTGTTAATGAATAATGAATACATAAGTACATGTGCACACATGAATATATATTTATACACACATATACACATACACGCATATACACATGGATATATATATATATACATACATCAATATACAGACACATACATACACACATTCATTAATATACAAACTATATATTCATATAACACATACACATATATATATATATATATTCACACACATTCAAAAACATAAGTTAAGACACAAAGTCATAAATAAGTCTGCATGTGTGTGTATCAAATGCATATTAATACACTACCATTTTATACATACATGTGCATACTCATATATACCTCTGTATCTTGGTCTCCAAAAGTTTTGAATGGTTGTGTGTGTGTGTGTGTATACACTTATTGTGATCAGGCAAATGTTAGAGAGTCAATTCACCAATGCAGCATATTTTAGACTCAAGAAAACAGTTGTTTTGCTAACATTTCCAACCAAATATTTCAATGAAATTTAACAATGGGGCAAATACAAAAGCAAATCTGAATTAAGAATTTAAACCTGAATTCAAACATAAAATTTGCATACAGAATTCCAGAAATGATTGCACTGAAATAGATGTGCATTACCTAAACTCTAATCAGTCATGATAGGATGCCTTCTCTTTGTTTAGTTTTATTTTAGCAAATGATTATGCCTTTACTTATGGGCAGTGCCAGATTAAGGTGTGGGCTTTAGGCTCTGCAGCCCAGGGTCCGCCACCAGCCGGAGGGTCTGTAGAGATTAAGTAAAAAGTTATTTTATTTGTGAATGTTGAATCATAGTATAAGTACTCTAAATTATCAAGTTATAGTACGTATATTCTCCACTTCTCCCTGATGAAACCTACATACAGTGAAAGGCATCAGACATCTAATAAAAATATTGAGATGTATTAAAGTAGTCTTAATCTTTTCATTTCCACATTGTCAATTATTATTATCATTCTGTTGGATTCTCTACATCCACAAACCAAACATAGAGTTGTAGTAAATATATACACTGTTGTTGTTAATCTTGTAAAAATGAATTTAAATTCTCTTTAATTTTTTTTTATTTTTGAAAATATTACTGGGGGCCTCACAGTACCTGCAGCTCCAGGTGACTATACTTATATAATGAACAGTGTGATTTCTTGGTTTGCTGTCTGTAACACTTGACTCTTTCACTCAGAGTAAAATCTATGGACTATTCAACTGAAACAAATTTGCTATTATTTTTCATAGAAATTCAAAAATACCTGTGAAAAATCACATGTTTTAACTAGTACACACACATATATATATATCATCATCATCATCAGCCGTCATAAGTCCAC
>VCCN01005472.1:5384414-5395145 GCA_006491835.1 Architeuthis dux | reverse complement strand
GAAAGTTGAACATGGCAGAAGTCCTGCAATTATCTGTGTGATGTGCAGTTAGTGGTGTGGTTGTCATCCATCTTGTGTGTACACCACACATATCTAGGATTACTAACTGCACATCACACGGATAATTGCAGGACTTCTGCCATGTTCAACTTTCTTTTGAAGACGTCGCTCGCCGCGACGAAATGCATAAAGATTTATCCTCATGATAATAAACATGTTTGAGATGTAACAAGCTTTTCTCACTCGTTTTCCTTTTCCACATTGTCTAACCATACCCATCATATGTATTTATGTATAGGTATCTTTATATGTATATGCTATTGTATGTGTGTATGTATGTGTCTATGTACATGTATTTATATACATGCACATATATGTGTGTATGGAGGCATATGTATGTATATATGTGATTATTTATGTATATGTGTATATGTGTATATGTGTGTGTATATGTTTATGTGTATGTTGTTTATATACTTTTATGTATATGGATGTTTATATGTGCAGTCGTATGTATGTATATGTTTATGTACATGTATGTATTTGTATATATGTATTCGTGTATGTATTTGTATATATGTATTCGTGTATGCATATGGTTGTATGTACATATATTTGTATATTTTTATACTCATGTATGTGTGTGGGTATGTGTATGTGTATGTATTTGCATGTATGCATGTGTTTATACATATATATATATTGGTGCATATGGATGTATATATGTGTATGTGTACGCTTTTGAATAAACGTGTGTTGTTTATGTGTATGAATGTATATATATTTATATACAGTGGACCCCATTAGGCCAGATAAAACGGACAAAATCTTTGAGTGTCAGTGTTGATATTTCATTGATTAGACATCTTTCAGGGAACAGTATTTAACATAATGGCTTCAAGGGAGAATAATAATCCAAACAAGAAGCGTGTGACCCTATCTGTGAACCAGAAACTAGAACTTATAAGGAAGTTAGAGGCCAGTGCTTTGGTGGTAAAGTACAAACTCACAGCATTTTCTTAACATCTGTTGGTACAAGGAAGTGTATGAAAGTTGTAAAAGATACTAATCTTGAGGAGGCAGTGACAAAATGGTTTATCCAGCAACTACATTACTACTACAATTACTTCTCCACATTTAGAAGTAAACAAACTTATAATGTTCAAATAGTTCTTTGGACGATTGAACTCCTGTTATTGTTGTTAACAGAACGTTTCGGCTAATCCATTCTTTGGCCTTCTTAGGTGTAATATCCGGATGTGATGAGGCAAATAGAAGTTCTTAATTTCAAAGGAGACAACCCTTATAACATAGGATTCGGGTGTTTCTTTATCCTTGCCTTGTCGGGTTTGGGTTTGTTGAGTAGGGAAAGCCACATCGGCTTAAACTCTGCACTTGTCTGATTAATACATTCAGTCGACATGTTGATGTGTGCTGCCTCTTTTTTTTTCTCCGTTTCCAGCAGCATTCTCTGTCACTAATCTGGAAAGTGGTCGCCTTTCTCTCTGCAGACATGGTCAGCCATTCCAGATTCTTCTATCTGAATGTATTAGTCAGACAAGTGCAGAGTTCAACCTGATGTGGCTTCTGCTACTCAACAAAACCAAACCCAACAAGGCAAGGCAGTTAAGAACTATTTACCCCATCACATTCAGATATTACACCTGAGGAAGGCCACAGAATGGATCGCCGAAACATTGTGTTAACAATACAAACAACATGGAGTTCAATTGTCCGAAAAACTATTTGAATGTTAATGACTCTTCTCAAAACTATAAAAAACTTATAATGGTTTAGGGATTTTCAGAGGAGTCAGATCTTAATTAATTGGAAATGAACTAATTAACCTTGTTATAGGTTAAATAATAAAATTAAATATATGTTTTCTATAGTTATATGATGTATCCTGTTCAGTGTACAGTGTGTATATACTATCTAATATCGTATACGTATACAGTATTAACCCCTACCCTTGGTTAACTCGGACAATTGGCTAAAATGGACACCCTCACCCCCTATTAATCTATTTTAATGAGGGTTCACTGTATATGTGTATATTTATGTATATACATATATATTTGGTTATAGATGTGTATATCTTAGATGTATGTATTTAGGTCTTTGTATTCTTAAAATAAAGTAGTGATCCTAACTGACCTAAGTCAGGGAATCTTTACTAGGATTAAATGTCAGGAATTGTGAAAAACTGAGTTTAAATGTATTTGGCTAAGGTGTATGTAAACTTTAGACTTCAACTGTATATGTTTCTGTGTGTATATATGGGTGTATTTATATGTAGATGTATTTATATGTGTATATATTTATTTATATATGTGTATGTTTTGTGTATGTATGTATGCATTTATATGTACACACACAAGCACCCACTTTTAAGAAGAAGGGACACACACAAGTGCAAACAACAACATACTAATTGGACATCACACAATAACACTCAAATCTACCCAAAACATATAATACACCTAAATCATACCCCCCCCCCACAACCACTCAAAAGCTGATAGACATAAATCCACCTTATCTAGACACTTCACCTACACTAGTAAGAGGGAATCCCTTTGCTACCCCATAGACCTTTTCTGACCAACGTCCTGGGGTCATCGCCCTCCTCCCCCTCTCTCCTACCAACAACACTTCCTCTGTTTTTTCCCAGTTCAGTATATATTTCACACGAACATGTGAGGAGTTGACTGCCCATGCTGGAGTCTTCTGCACTGCAAAAGAGCTTCTGAAGATGCTGAATGAAACTTGGCGAAATGCATCAAGGCTTATCTTAATAATAAATATGTTTGAGACATAACATGCTTTTCTCAATCTTTCATTTCCACATTGCCAAGTTACTTCTAACATATATATATATATATGTATATCATTTAAAAAATGTTATCTTACTTTTATTATATATTACAGACAGAGAAACAAAAAAACAAACAGAAAAATTCCTGCTGTTCATTATATAGATAGATTGTTGTATAGTTATGTGATCTCATATACTTGTGAATCTTTGTTGGTACTTCAGACCTGATGTCTGAAACTGATCTCAATTCATCCAACTTCAATCTATCATAGCTGCACTTATGCACTATGACCTGTTCCATTGGCAGTGAAAGGGGGTGTTTGCCCCAAACACTATTACCTAGCATACGGGTGTATCTATAGTTACAGACAGAGAAACAAACAGAAAAAGTCACACTATTCATTATATAGTAAATGGATAATAAATAGCCAATCACCATAATAAATAGCCATCACTATTTGTATTGCTACAGTAAAATCTTTGCTTTTCAATCTCTTTACTTAAATGGTTGCAGATCTCAAACCATCATCATTACAACAGCACAACTTCTGCCCTTTTATCTCTTTAGCAAAATTATAATAATAATAATATTGAATTCTTCTTAACTCACACTTAAGCTTCTTCAATGTAGGGGTTGTGGTAAAATATGAGACGCAATGGGAAGCATCGGGAAGCAAAGCAAAGATATCATTTATCACCAGTAAATATTTCTCCAATCAAAGAATACCCCTATCCTTACCCCAAACCCCAACTCTAATTATTAATCACTGCAAACCTCTATATAAATTCATGTTTTAAATACTTTCTCTATACTCCTCGTTATGAGAAGCAAAGTGGAGCAACACAAAGATATCATTTATTACCAATGAATAACCCTATCCCTAACCCTAACCCTAAATTATTTAATTAATCATCACAAACCTGCATCAAAGCTTTTTTAAAATTACATTCCCTTTGCTTCTTGTTGCTTCCCATTGCTTCTTGTATTTTACAGGCACCAGCAATATAATAGCTTAAAAAGAGAACCATTTTGTGACATCATCATAGAAATAAAGAAGAACAAATCAGTCTGAAAGGAAAAAAAGATGAATTTTAATGATACCTCAACTCCAAAATAGAAGTACTTATACTGTAGAGTTATATAAATACATTGCAAATGTCAGCAAGTATTTATACAAACTGGAGTCTATTAAATGCATTTAATAGGTTTCTGAAAGCTTTTCAAAACGATTTACTTTAAATGAAGCTTGAAGATTGGCCTAAGGCCTTCATTAAATAAAATCTAAACATATCAAACTCTTGAAGTTTACTGGAAACTAGGTGCCTTGCTAGTAAGTTTGACTTTATGGCCAAATTGAAGCCTAAGGCCTACATGTCAATGAAAACAAAATTATAATTCTGTGTCCTTTCTGTAAAGGTAGAAGTCCTAAAAATCTTTTCCAGTCAATATGAAATTACTTTTGTTTTTAAAATGTGGTTTTGTTGAAGGTTTTTTTATTTACATATTCTTAAGTGGCCAAACAGCAAAGAGAAACATCAGTAATGGACTTGCATTTGCCCTCAAGGAGATTTTATAAGTCAAAATACATAAATCTCAGAGGTTTTTACTATCAGGGATATTTATGCATATATATATATATATATATATATATATATATATATATATATATGAATATGCATACATTTATACGTACAGATATCTACGCAAATATGTGTTTATGTATATATATGTGTGTGTGTTTGCATGTGCATAAAAAAATATGTAGATATGTATATTATATATGAATGCACAAATATATCTGCATTCATTTATAAGTGCACAGGTATGTATGTGTATATATATATATATCTGCATGTCTGAGCATGTATACCTATATATATATATGTGTGTGTGTGTGTGTGAGAGAAAGGTACTAGCCCAAAATTCAGGGTGCAAACCAAATGTCTTATAGTCGTTTGGCGCTATTTGTTTAGGTTTTCATTTTGTTTTATGCGTTAATGTTTTTCTTCTCTTTCTCTTTCCACAGAAATTTCTGTCTCTATGGAAAAGGAATCGGTGTACGGCCACCTCTGGAACTATCACACCAAGAGATCATATTTAAAGAGACAGCACTTTATGATGAATCAGAAGCAGTTATTTATGTTGTCAGTTCTTTGACACAAGAACAGAAGGAGATAAATGCCTTATTCCGAAGAACTGGAAAAAGTAAGTTTGCAATCAAATGAATGAAAAGAGATGCTTTTATTTATTTCTTAATTTTGCCTTTTAACATAGTGATTTGTTTGTTCTCATATTATCATGTCTATTATTTTTTCTGTTCATTATCTGCATGTTAATATTCACTCTTGTTTAGAAACACACATAGGCATGTATCTGCGTGTGGACATTGAGGGAAATATAAATTATGTATACACACACCCGTACGCAGACAAGAGGAAATAATCATTTATCAAGTTGTCCAAAGTAATGATGAAGCATATAGCTATATGACTTAATTTGAATGATGTCTGCTAGGTAGCTTTCATAGCCTAAGGCACAGTTTCGGTCAGACAGACTTCAAACGATAAGGGAACAGAGATCAAGTCTTGTTGGAAGTTTATTTTTTATTTCCATTCATAAGTTCTTTATTTTTATACTAGTTAATATCCATGAAAAATTTACAGATACAGTATCACCCATAAATAAGTACACCCCTACCACTTTTAATAGAAAGTTAATTGTCTTCTAAACCAAACTAGCAGGATTTTGTTGCCAAAAATATTTTTTCGTAGTGGTGTACTCATCTTTGGACAGCAACATATTCATATTTTTGGCAACAGAGTTTCAATGCTGGAGAGTTTGGTCATAAATAATACCTGATAATATTTGTTTTGATTGTGTAATGTTTCACTAGAAATAATAAAATCCTGCTATGTTTGGTTTAGAAGAAAATTAAATTTCTATAAAATAGTGGCAGGGATGTACTTATTTATGGGCGATACTGTATATTTGTTTCAGTGGAAGAGTCCATATTTAAAATGGTTGGTATTTTTATCAGCAAAATTTTATCCCTGAGTCCAGTGTTATTGACAGAGAACCAAGAAAATCACACTATTCATTATATGAGTAGATTCTTCTTGGGTTTGTGCCAGATTCAACTTACTTATGGTAAATGTCATGTTTAATTTACTTTCTAATTATAACAATTTCAAAAGTGTATCAAAGCTGCTTGTTCATTTTATTTCTGATATTTTGTCTTCAACAGATTTTAAGTGAAAAGAATCACACAATAAACCTCAGATTGTCTGCTGTTCTGCCCAGTCTCTGATTATTAATTACAATAAGTGTGTATCTGTATATCTAATAATATCCCAATGAAAAATAGGCTTGTTTTTTTTTATTGAAATCCTAAATAAGTAAAACAAAAAAGGATTTGATATAGCAAAGATTAAAGAGAAACTATTCACATTTACTACAGCATAAAAATATGTATGTTTTGCATTTTCTGTTGTATTTTGCATCGTCTTTTACATTTTGTATTGTGTGCTTCTTGGAGTGCAACAACAAATACACATTAAATACATGCAAAGATGTTTTCGTTCTGTGTACCTTAGACCATCATCTTTGATCTCGAGGGATAGCCACGACAACACCAGCATTTTGATTTTCAATGAAACATTAGCATTTTATCTTTTCTCAGTGAAATAAGAGACGGTTGGCCTCGTGTGTACGGTGTGGAAAATATAACACTAAAACTTGAAAATATTTTTTTATTCCAAATTTTGAATCAAGAGTTTATTTTATATTTAGAAACGGTTTTTGACATTAAAAGTGTTCTCACATTGGGAGAAAGAAGAAATCAATAAATATCTTGGTACTATTTTAAAAAAAAAAAAGAAAGATAATTTATGTTTTTTATATTGAAGACCTTTTGCAACAGTGCAACCTATTTACATGTTTTCTGAATGTAACACCCTTACAACTCAAAAAACTTTAAAAGCAAATGAGATGTTTTTATTTTAGGCAGGCTTTCATCACATATGGGTAAGGAAAGCTGACTCAATGTCCTCTTGAACTTTGAACTTTGACAACTGCTGTAAACAAATGTATTTTTCATTATATTTTAAGTAAAAAGTAATATTTTTTCAAAATCCAATTAAGTAATCATTAAATTAACAAATTTTCATTGAATCTTATATTTCTATAATGTTTGGAAAATTTCTAATCAAAGGGTTTGAATTTTTCTGTCGGCAGACATCAATCAGGGTGTAATTAAAGTAAATTTTGGATGACAAAAATGTTGTTAAAAACGGTCTAAAACCTGCTTTAAGTATGCAAGAGTAATTTTTATTTTTTTATGACTAACTTTATGTTATTTTCTTGTAATTAAAACCAAAATTAATACTTCAAAGAAGATATTTAAATTATTGCAATACATTTTAAAATTTTGTAATCATTGCTACAACTTGTAATGTTTTTGGCCCCTATGTAGATGAGATGAGTAACATAAATTATACCATTTTATGTGGACATATTTTGGGGTTAAGTCTGCAAAATATGAAAGTTGTATCTGGCCTACATTCTTAGATATGAACAAAACATAGCATGACATATTTTGTGCATTACAAAGCATCAGACACTGGCTTTTATATAGAGAGATAATTTCATAATAATATTTTAATAAATTATTATTTTAAAATTTATATGATATATTTATATCATACATATTTATATCATACATACTTATATCATACATACTTATATCATACATATTATCAAAAGAATTAAATGTTAATAAGTTTTACTAATCAATGTTCAAGTCTTTTCTTTGTTTCTTTTGCCAAACCAAAAAGTGGCAAATCCTTCAAATATCAAACAAAGTTTCAGAAACTTTTTCTCAGTCTGAAGATCCAACAATCTCATCTTTACTGATTTTGTTATTATATGAAGTAAAGATCTGCAGCGTACGCTGTCATGTATTCTTATGCACTTGTAAGCTTTTCCTTTGTCTGATACAAAGATTAGAACTTTTGAATGCATATTTTCTTGCAGGTACAACCATAAAAGGCACATTTACTATTCTTTGGTTTCTATGCTAAGTGAGTTGCATCTTGGCCCATTTGTCTGCACTCAGTATTGTGAAGAATCTATCATCTATGCTAAAGAAAAGAATGCTTGTGGGTAGAAATGAATCACACCATTGTTCTGAACTTGTGATAGATATGAAATTTATTTAATAAATGAATAAAACAAATGTTTTTGGACTTGATTACCATGGAGAAAATCACTGTTCTATAAATCTTTTTATACATATATAGATACATACAAATATGTGTAGAAAGTGTGAGAGATTATTAAATCTTTACATGCACATACACACACTGCAATGGTGAGAAACAATTACTGATAAGAACATCAAAGAGACATTGGAAGAATCAGGTTTTTGTCTTATTAAAAAGTGTTTTTTAGTGAATTTATTGAGAAGAATTTTGCCAGTACAAGAAATTTGAAATGACATATAGTTTATTTCTCTTTTTATGCTCTCAGCTGGATAAGACTTTTTTCTTTTTTAAGAATCATTTTTGAATTTTTTTGAGAAATGGCAGTAAAAAAAACACAAGAAACTTTGTTTTGAACATACTGAGCAGAATCATTTTTTTGTACATTTTTATAGAATGTAATCATTTGATTTGATTCTCTCATCTTTTCACTGGTGTTAAAACTTCTTTTTGTACCTTGCAAAGTTTTCATACCTCCTCAAAGTTTTTAATTCTCTATAAATCTTTGTGAGCATTTGTGTAGTAAATATATGCATATATACACACTCATAGACACATACAGCATTCACTTAATATATACATAAACTTTGTGCAATTTTATACATAAATGTATATCTTTGTGTGTGTATATAGTGAGAGAGAAAAAGATATGCATTTATTGGTACTCATAAGAATGCTGAAATATCTTTTTGCAAATAGATAGATCTTTGCACCAATTGCATCTGTTTCACTCAAAACTGTTATCTGCCTCCAACTTCAAGATGTTAGCAATATTATCTTTCCGATCCGCACTGCTTACTCACTGACATAGACTGGTGGCCTGAATGAGTAACGATAAAATGCGGCTAAAAATTAAGATGAAAAAAAAGGGTAGGGTTCTTGTAGCTCAGTTGGTATGATCAGCTGGTACAGTTAACAATGCTTCCCTGAGGCAAAAGGGACATGAGTTTGAGTCTCAGCCTGAGTGAGTTACAATAAAGAGCAACTAAAATTAAGATGAAAGATAATACTAGTCAAAAATTAATAATAATTATAATGGTTCAAAATGTCATTTATTAAGTCACTAATATTGTTGTTACTAATGTTTCAGTTAAGAAAGTAATTACCATAAAAATAAAAGATTGCCTAACAAGAAACAAACATTTGTCAAAAGAATTATTATAAAAATAGTAACACAAACTACCATCATTGGTTTCCTCAGTAACGTCAATGCCATCTATAAGTACATAAAAAACTTTCATTCATACTCATGATTAGTTTCCACTTCCTGTATTGCTTGCTGTATGTAATACTGCTGGCAAAGAAGCGAGATTGATTGAAATTTCCCTTGCTCTTTAACCTCCAGATTATGACTGCTGGACAAAAAGTGTTTATCCCATTGTAATAAATGATCAGGTTGTGAAACATTGATAACTTTTTAAACATATCATCATCAACATCAGCAATTTATAAACTAACATTTCTTCCTATTTCTTCTGAGAATACCAATGTAATAAACTGCTTCATCCTCTTACTTCTTTGTAGGCTGGCGATCGTCGTCTTAGTAATAGAATCACCAAAATCCAACTCAAACATCTTTAGTTTTTTGGTTGTTGAGGTCTCGCTTTAGAGTTCATGAGAGAATGAGAGGTTGAATCAGAGATGAGGTTCCTTCTTTAGTCAAATCACTGACCACCTTTGCACAGATCTCACAATTTGGCTGATGCTAACTTGGCACTACCCTCTCTGGTTGACTGAAGACTACTCCTCTGCATGGTCGAATCCCTCGACCAATTCAACGAATTTCCAAATCCACGAATCTGCCCACGTGATCAGCTAGTCCTTATGTGATTATGTGATCAAGCCACACTGTCAAATATATTACACTTTACAAGTAGAAAGAAACCAATTGTGAATGACTATACTAAACAGCAAGGCAACAAAGACGAGACATGTCTGGTAACAGAAAGAAGATAAACTAAAGAATGCTAAAAAGGACTTCATAATCCAATACTACATTGTCATACTTAGAGCAAGTCAATACTGCACTGTTGAATATAAACTGTGATAGACCAAGGGAGGATTCAGGTTTTTTAGCAGGTTGCGGTCCAATTTATTTAATTTTTTACTCCATCTGTCTAATTAAATAATGGATATAATAAATTTGTGTTTTTAAGGTTAATTTATGATTTGGGTTTTTTTATTAAAAAGATTTCTTTATCTAGATATTGAAAAAGAATTTTTTTAATTGTGCTTTGCCTGAGCAGGGGGTACAGGTTTTGAAGACAACAGAAAATGAAACATGTCTGCTAAGAGCAGGAAAATAAATTGAAAAGTCTCCTTCGAGTCCATGACACAGTGTGTTGGGTTATGAAGTCACATATAGGGCCTCAACACTAGCAACTGGCCTTTAAGACCAGATAAAAAACAGAATTTTAAATGCTGATTTTCAAGGCAGTTAGGGGTTTTCCACTTGGAAGATTGGTGCAACACAATCTTCCTACCTCCCCATTTCCCTTAATCTAGTCTTGAAGTCAGACTAAGCTTAGTTTAGTAAATATCTAAACAGTTATATACACATATTATGTGTGTGTTTTTTCGTGTTTTGTTAATATGGATTTACATACAAACATATTCACAAAAATACACCCATATATGGAGGTATATATATATAT
>VCCN01005472.1:5312714-5328367 GCA_006491835.1 Architeuthis dux | reverse complement strand
GTGTCCGCTGGTGCTGCTGGTTATCCTGACCTGTCTGCATTGCTCGGCTGTAGCAATCCTGTTAGATGTGCAGGCTTCCACACCCTTGCGAACAGCCAATCGCCACCCACCAGGCCTTTAACAAAACTTTCAATGTCTCTTTGGGAGGTACACAGTGGTGTAATGGTTACCGGTATGGAAAATGGAATCAGCGACAAAGTTCCAGTTTGAAGCAAGGCTGTTTATGTTCACTTTGCACTAATGCTCTTGTGAAAGGCATGAATCCATTTCTCCTCTCAGCTATGGGTAAATGCTAAGGTAGTTGGAGCCCTTTAGCCCTGTAAGGCAGTAAATCTAAGAGAAGGTTACTCTGACAAAACCTACAGCCTGGCAGTTGCCATAGCTGGTCCCAAGCCCGGTTAAAGGAGGAGGGTTGGGTGTGGAGCTAGCAACACCACCCTCTAAAAAACTTATTTGGTACTGAAACTGTGGCAAAGTGGTTGTGACCCTGTACTCCACAAGGAGTCGTCAAAATTTAGCAATTGCTTCTTTTAAGCTAAGTAAAAATTATTTTGAGGTGATGTGAAAGTTTTAACCACTGTGTATTATTTTTCAATGTGAGTTAGAAATCTATAATTCTAAAACCTATTTCCAAATGGAAAAAAGAAGCAATCCTGAATATTTTCAAAATGCACATCTATTATGCAATGATAAATATTGATTGATAATATTGACTAATAAATATGAGTTTTCACAATACAATTTATTTTCAAATCTGTAGAAAATTGGTTTCTGTGAGTTTGTCAAAACGAAAAGTTAAAAATACTGTATATTGTCAAGGTTTTTTTACCTAAAAAATAGCCTAAAATTAACACCTCAACTTGTGATCAAGTCAAACATAAGAAAGGAGGACAAAACTTTGTAGTGGACGAATGTCCATGTGAGTGATAATAATGGTCCAGCACAATGTGGAATCAACATTGCCATGGATGGAACAGAAGATGACATCTTGTGGCAAAAACCTGCTGACCAAATGTCAGAAACAGAGGACTCCCAATAAGAGGATGACCCTCATGAGGACATCATGACAGACGAACAGGCTTGGCGGTTGTTTGCCAAAACTGAAGAAGAAGACTTGTATAGGTTCGAGTGAACTGCTTCTATATTCGTTTGGCATTTTTCTTTGCTATTTTTTTAATAAATAAAGATTACATTTACAAGTTATCATTTATTTATATTTAGCGGATGTTCAATAAAAAATGTAGAGCCAATTTGTGAGTTTGTTTTTGTTTTGTTTTTTCTTGCTAAGGTGAAATCATCAAATGCCTTGATTATGGTTTTGGGCTCGACTAATATTCGAGTCGTACGATTTTCTTGGCTTTTCTACTCTAATTTGACCTTGTCTCTCATACTCACATCTTATATTCACGGTCGACTTATATTCAAAAATATATCCATTATTCTTTCAGAAGAGAAGTTGTTGTTTATTGTTTATTCCTGTAGGTTTCTTGTGGGGCATATAGGGTTGTGACCATTCTGCTGTAGTTTTAATAGTAATCAGGTTTTTACAGAGTGAAATTTCTAGCCCCAAGTCCAACTCACCTCCTTTATCCGGGCTTGGGACTCAGAAGAAAAGTAGAAGAAGAAAATGATGACGATTGTAGCAGTAGCGCTTAGCGACTGTTGCCATTGCGTAGAATTGGCTGATTTGAATAGGGCAATACAAGTTCACTTGATTCATTCAGAGTCTTTTGATATCAATTGATCTTTTTGCGTTGACAGCGACTTGATATCAGCTGATTTTCTTTGCTTGAATTCTTTATAAAAAAAGTGTGATTCTAGGCAGCAACAGATTGGAATCTGCCAAAGTAGAGAATCTTTTAATCGTGGAACTCATAAAATCACACTGCCTGTCCCCTTCAGACCTACTAAAACCTCAACCAAAGAAGAAAGGAATGATATTGACACAATATAGAAAACCCTGTCAGAAGACAAATCACCATCATTAAGGAATAAAGACTGGAAAATATTTTTGCGAGAAAAGTAGTGTAATCTGATGTGACCAGAATGAACATTAAATTTAAAGGCCTGATTGTAACCGGATTTTTATGCATTTGCAAATAAATAAACAAATGAATAAGGAAGACTACTCTATAATTAGCATTTAATAGTTATCTCCTTTGAGAAATTAAGTTTTTGCGGATGTGCGCAGCAGCAGACCCACACTATTATTAAGTTGCAAATCACCCAGATTTTTTATACATTTTATGGGTACCTTATAGCTACAATGCATCATTTCAGCTCACAAACAGAAAATCCCATTTACTTCATCTTTCATGACACATATGTCCCAGTAGACTTCTAAAACAGTTTTAACGAACATATATTTCCCAACCGTCATAGCAACTTTGGGATATATATGTCCCAGAAGTCTCAAGTAGTACTCGGATAGAAAAAATGTCACATGAAAGTTTCCCCATTAAAACTAATTTTCCTAAAACAAAAAAGGTAGCTGTGTCACAGCTGTTTTCATTATCTACATTAAATACCATGCATAACTTAACAGAAATGTAAGCACAAGACTCCCTATGCTGGTGCTGCAGCCAGTAATTTATTTCATGGTATTTTGACACAATGTAAACCTTCAAGCCTTCAGTTTAATCATCTACCATTTTATAATGTTTAAGAAATGTTTAACTGTAAGAAATGACAAGCAAGAGAAAGCCAGAGTCACAAGTTTTGTGATTTACTCCCGCAGGCTACTAGAAAGAATTATTTATTATTTAAGACCTTGTAGTAAGAATCAAATTATCTACTTAAAGCCCCTCCATTCCATTCCCTGCTCTCTTGATTAGCTATATTGTAATGAACTTGGTAATGAGAAATTAAATTATAAATCTTGCTGCTTTAAACCTAGTGCTCTTATAACAAACGTATATAATTGGGGAGAATGAATGCAAGTTTGTGTGTGTGTTTGTTGACATATCTCTGAAATGTTTCATTTAACTCTTAAATTTATTCTAGCAAATTCAAAGAGTAATTCAAGGGGAGTAACGTTTGATTAAAGTTACTTCCCTTGAGCTTTTTGGTAATATTTTTTCTTTTTCTTTAATTCAATTCACAAAAGAGTTACAATTTTTTTTATCTTATTCATTAAAAAGTTTCACAGCGGTTACAAGTTGTCTATGAATCTAAGAGTTAAATTTGTTGTGTACATGTTGTTCAAGTTGTCAAAATAAGGTGTTTCAGAAGCATTTCATTATTTACCCCACAACAAAACCTTTTTCTTCTTTACATTCAGATCTATGCTATAACTACTGAGCTTTATCTGCAAGCACAAGGACAAGTTATTGTACCAGGGAGATAAATGTGACTAATGTTTATTATAATTTGTTGTTGATATGTCAGTCTTTCTGTGACATAACAAACAGAAAGGGAGGAAGGGGGTAATGCGAACACACAAACACAAAATTGGTATTAACCAAGTTCTGTGTATGTATGTGTGTTCATTAGGCTGCTGGTACTTCAAGACCAGAAGAGAGGCAAGAAAGTAAAATGAGGTGGAAATGAACTCTGTATTTTTAGGTTTCATATTAATACTCGTTTTGTCATATATCCAACAAATCTTCACCCATTTTTGTACTTCTAATTACTATAAAGACGATGAATATTTGTTTCTTTACAACTTCTTAAATTTGATTCTAACTAACTTTACATTTCATAGACTCCTAAGCAATTGCATTCTACGGGCTGAAAAATTGAGTACAATGGTAATTTGACCCAAGGATGAACATTGGATAGATGGCCCCTAAAGGTCAATTTAGGCTCAGGTCAATGTTGGCATTTTCAAATCTCAGGAAGACAGTTGCATCCTATGGCAGTAAGTTGTGTACAAAGGTAACTTGGTCCCAGGATTAATATAGGATAGGTGGTGCTGACCTCCAAGGTCCCTACAGGTCAATTTAGGGTCAAAGCTACTTTTTCTACCCTAATTTGTAAGTTTCTATTTAAACATTCATTTATTTCTATAAAAAATCATTGGTAACAATAATGGTCCAAAAACCTCTTTCTTTTAATTTTATGCGCTTTCAATCTATTAGACCTTCAAACCTTCCGAAGATTTGTCAGTTGTGAGACACATTTTTAAAAAAGGTTTTCTATTTACAATGTAACTATAATGTAACTTTCCCAACTGGGTGAGGGAGAGGGGTGTGCTGGTTTTATGAAATCTCTGAAAAATACCATTTGATTTCCTGTCTTGTTACATTTGGAGTTCTTTTTTCCTGGGCAATGCTGATTACCCCGGCAAGTATTATATGGGAAGAAAGAAGGTATTATTGTGTTCATTTTTCCTTATGTCTCTCCTTTCAGACTGGAACAATGCAATATAATTTAATATATCAAAGTCTTTCCATTGATGATAAAAAGAAATATTCTGTCTGAAGATATCAGTAATCCAAGAATTCCGGCCAGACAATATGTTACAATATGTTTCTGTATCTTACAAACTATCAGCATCATTATTATGCTGCTCAGATTAATTACTAATGTAATAAATTAGTGGCAGACATGAAGAGAGGATATTGAATTGAGTCAGTGTAACAGTCGTTCATTTTCTTCCTTATTTAATGAACCAAAGAGAAAAGCTGTCTCCGGCTGTCTGTTGAGTTATCCCTCCGGAAGGATATCACCTTTATTAGTATTATTACTATTCATGCGTCTGCATGCTTACATCAGAGGTCTGGTGGTCATCGCTGGAAACTGAGTGACAGCAAGTCTCTTCAGATCACAGCAACTTGTATGGTCCTAACCCTCCCTCGGTTTTCTAACACATCTAACATTTTCACATTAGATGTCTGGTAGTCGTCGCTGAATCAGAGTGGTTGCTAGTCACAAATCTCCAGCACCCTTCTCAGTACTCTCACAGACCCCAGCAATGGTGTGGTCAGCACAGTCTCAAGCCTTCCTCTTATTTCTAACTTCTCCAAAATTGACCATTGTTTTTTGTATGGTTCCAAGTGCACCTACTGTTGTGAGCATTATTCTCACCTTCATATTCCACACCTTTCTCAGGCCTGGTCCTCATACTTTTCCAGTTTGTCACTCTTTCACATTGACTCTGTAATTGTTGTTGTAGTAGTCATAATATTAATATTGTTATTATTTTTATTTATTTTTTGCTGTTTCATACAAGTCTTTCACCTGAGACCTAAGGCAAATGAAGGTTTTTCTTAGGAAGTTATTGTGCATTTTTTTTCTTAGTATCATTCGTTTGCCTTCTAAACATTGGGCACAAACACGCACATATAATTGAAACATTATAAAAGAGAACGGAAAAAGAAAAAAGAAGACATTTAAACAAATACAAAGTTCATGTAAAGAAAGACAGAGAGTTTCACACAGGCACACATAATTTGGGTATTAGGCTTAGGTAGGGTGCTATTGGATTGAGAGAGTTTTTCTGAGTATGTGAGCAGTGCCCATTGGCACAATTGTTTTTATCTCAGATAAAGATGGATTTCATGGGATTTTTTTAAGGTCTTTTTCTTAATCATTCCCAGCACTCCTACTAATACTGGGATAGTGGTTGTGTTTAAATGCCACATTCTTGCTATTTCTATTTCCAGATGAATCCAGTTTTCTCTTCGAAGTTATTCCTTTTTCAGAGCTTCATTCTTAGCTGCCACCCAGTTCCTGACGATTCGTTTGATACACAACAACTTTTCATTCAAGTATGCATCTGCACACAGATGCATAAAATGAAAGCAGTAAACCACCCACTTTGTAACAAGTCCGAAATTGATGCTGCAACTTGTGGATGCAAATACACCAACAAGATACATCAACCACCTCCGTTATGCTACACATATTTACATTATGCATTTATAATAGCCCTATTCTCTCAGTAATCCTTGCATTAATTCCTGACAGCTGATCATCATTGTTAATACATAACATGCATATTGAATGCTGGAACTTACTCAAACAAATTTCTGTTAAAAAACTGCAAAATTTTGTATTTAACTTTTTTTTTACTGCTATTGATTGCACATGTTTTCAACCGCTTTTTTTCCTGTGGGGACAGAGTGTCACTGTGTTAAGAACGAGTTCTGTTCCTGGGTCTGTTTGTAAAAAGTCGGAACAGTTACATATGGTGCATATCTAGTGTCAGTTAGTCAAATGTTTGTCTTAGTATATAGTATATATTTACCTTTTTATGGATAAAATCAATTGTAGAAACAATAATAATACAGTATTAATAATATTAATAACAATAATATTTTTATTATTAATTTTGAATAGTTTTTACCTTCATTTTATCACAAGAGTCATTCTTGTGATAAAATGGGGTCAAAGTTCTGATAAAAAGCATCTAAAAATTGAGATGAAGGTAAAAACTAGTCAAAATTAATAATAAAAATATTGTGTTACAATACTTCATCCAATAATAGGAATAAATTAAATAATAATATTACATACAAGTACCCTTATTTTAATTCTGTTTGGATTGTTTACATTGAACGAGCATATTAAGCGGAAGTGCTAGTCTTGTTTTTACAGTCCTGTGTACACGCGTCGTAGCCCGTGTCTAGATGTTTGGCCGATACACAATTAGCTGACAGCTGTTTCGTCAAGTGGACACTTCGCTGAAAACCTTTTTGCTGAAATGATATTTTGTCGACTGACGTTTCCCAGAAAACCTTTTTTTTTGTTGGAAGGATAATTTAATTTTGTTTCTTTTTTACTTATGAATCTGCATGTTTATTGTCTCAAAATATTCATATTTCATATTGCAAAATAAACTTAAGCATATCTTGATTTAAAGTAAATGTTATGTTATTTAAAAATGTTAGTTTAGTTTGTTAGTGCAGAAATTGGCTATAAGGAAGTAGGGAAGTGATGGAGAAGTGGGAAATCAGTGGGAAACATTCAGAAAAAGTGAAACCATACCTACTTATACTGAGTTTAAATGCAGTCGATGCTGATGGTTTTATTTTTTCACTACCACCAGAATTTACTGTGTCACTAAATGTGCAATCATAATAATGAATGGAAATTTTCACATGTATTTGTTTCAATCCTACCTGTAATATCACGATTTACATAAACAGATAATTGTAAACTAATAATCCACATATGTAAAATGCAATGTGTATTCATATATATTGAATCACCGACCTGACTGAACAATCAGTGGCAAGGTATTCTTCCCTTCTCATTTGGTTGTTTTTGTTGTGTCAGTGCTATCATACTTACCATTTAGCCTAGAACCTTGCAAATTCACATGAGTACATCTTGTAGACACCTTCTAAAAATATTTCTTTTGATTTTTGGAAAAATGTTTATTTTTGCCAAAAAATGTTTTTGGTCTTTTTGGATTCTTCTTTACACTACCTGGGATGCTTTCTTGGACACTACCGGACATACTACAGTGATTCACTTACTGGTTGGTGTGGCATGTATTTTTTTTTTTGTGCTTAACACTTTTCAGTGAGCGCACAAATACTACACTCTGATCCTAAGCAGAAGTGCTAGGGAGTGACAATTTGATCTAAGGTAGAGCACACAGATTCTACACTCTGATCCTCGGCAGAGCGCACAAATACTTTGATCCTAGCCAGAAGTGCCAATCCATACATAAATAATCCAATCATTTTTAGGTATACTATGCTAGTAATAATACCTTGTCTCAAAACAGACAGAAAAATGATTAAGTCTTATTTTTTATAAGCTATTGAAATGGAACCTAATATACAGTGCTAATATCTACACACACGGGAGCCCGGTCCTTATCAGCAAAGTTAATAGGATAAAAAACTCACTTCTGCAAAAGAAAACAGCATCATCAAGAAATATGTGACACAAGAATAGAGTTTTAATGAACAGAGATTGTATTGGTGATGATTTCCTAAAGTGACCTCATGAATTTCAGAGATGAGGAATTATCATTATTATACACTGATTTGCTCAGACCAGTGTCCTCATCTTGGTTTTCATAATCACCTCGTTTCAGCTGCTATACCCTCTAGCCTTCATCAGGTATCTGTCATAGTTGGTAAGCTTTGGGGAATTTTGAACCAAACCCTTTATCCAATCCATGGGGGTACATTTTTCTCATTCTTCATTTTTCTCGCATCAGTTAATTCTTCCTTGTAATGTTGCATTTCTGTCTCTTCTACTCAGCCACAGTATATGACTTTTTTGCACTACCTCCCCCGGGGATTGAACTCATGACTGCCAGGTTACTATATATGCTTAACCAACTCTTTTATCCACCAGGCCATTGTCTCATGAAGTTCTCACTAATAAAATAAAGACATCACCAAAGTTGACTGAACAATCAATTTTTAACCAGTTCCATTGAGTTTTACCTAAGAAAAATTGCACTGAACTGTTTTATTAGCAGAAAAAATGGATCCTTACATCAAAAGGCCAATTTTTCAGTCTCTTCAGCATCTCACTTCTTTTTTTTTGGTGGGGGGGGGGGTTGCTTTTACATTGCACATACACAAGAGCATATAATTTAATTGTGCAAGATTATGAAATTCTTAAAGCATGCCTTGCAAGATTTGCACAATGACTATCTATATGAACAGTGTGATTTTTCTGTATATTTTTTGTTTCTCTGTCCGTAATTTCTACTACCTATTACTGAGGAAAAATGCATAATAAAAGTAAGATAAAATTAATTGAATATATTACAGAAAAATTAAAATAATCATCTATACATTTATACATCTGGTTTTTAACTGCAATGAAAGTCGACAGTTCTCTAAATGCCAAAAAGTTTTTCGTTCAGACCAAATTTGAATCGGTTCATAGCATTCCTAAGAAAGGAATGATAGAGGGAGTGGGCAAAGAAAGGGATATTTTAAAAATGTTTTACATCACACTACGTCATATTATTCCTTTTTTTAGATCAATTCTCAAGTTGAAAAATAGAAAGTACAAGAAAGAAAGCAGACTACACAGTGTTTATAACTAATGTATACAGTTCATATATATATTTATAACTTTTTAATCTGACGATTGGATGATATTTTTCATTTATTTTTTATGTACTTATTATTTATTTTTGTTTCAGACGTTTTAACAGGGAATAAAAATCAATTAAAAACAAATAGTTTTATTACAGAAACAAATGTTGACAAATGCTGTCAAAAATTGTATAAACAGCATCGCAGGTTTTGAACAGAGTCTCTTGTTTTTCTTGTTCTTACTTTGAATTTATTTTTGAGGGTGTATTAAATTTTATACTATTTAAAATAATAACATTTTTCATCTGCGTGTTTTATAACTGAAAGTTTTTTTAAATAACTGTGGGATTTCAATGGGTCTCACTAGCAGGTAAACACCTTGAGAATAAAGCTGATATTCCATATCTGTTCTGTGAAACCAGTTTCCTTTTCTTCACTTTTTTGATGTTTCTATTGTCTGTGACTTATTTCAGCTATTTCAGTATAAATATGCATACACATACATGTTCATGGGACTATACATACCAATACTACTTGTACTGCTGCAGCAATTATGGTATTCATCAATTTAGTGATCAGTTATAATTTTGGGATAATTCATGATTGTCTAGATAAGTGGTTCCCAAACGTTTTTGGGTTGCCACCTCCTTGGTTGCAAAGCCACATCCCTAGTGCACAGATATACAACAAACACACAGATATACAACAAACACACATCTCTTTGATTAAACCTTTTTATGTGATTGAATAGTTTCTTTTTTATACCTAGAGCCTCGGCCGTTGCGGACATGAAATTACTATGATCACCAGTCGCCACAGTGTCTGCTGTCTGACCTGGCTGACATGGTGTGTAATGCAGGTTTGTAATTAAGTGTTCATGATTTAAGTGTCAAATGCTCCCTTTTGGCCCCTGTACCTTTTTCCTTCGATCTTTCCAGCACACCGAGGGATCTGGTAGTGCCCACTTTCCAGCACACCCAGGGATCTGGTAGTGCCCACTTTCCAGCACACCCAGGGATCTGGTAGTGCCCACTAGACTCTTGAACAGAATGAAAGACAAGAAACCAGTCAGTCTTAATTAAGAAGAAACTTTATTCTTGTTGGTAAATCATTTGTACAAGAGATCTTCATCAGAGTTTTGACAATTTGGCAACTGTTGTGTTGTTGACTAAGGTTCTATCATCTATCTCCCTCCCAGAGGTTCTACCATCTATCTACCTCCCAGAGGTTCTATAATCTATCTACCTCCCAGAGGTTCTACCATCTGTCTACCTCCCAGAGGTTCTATCATCTATCTACCTCCCAGAGGTTCTATCATCTATCTCCCTCCCAGAGGTTCTATCATCTATCTCCCTCCCAGAGGTTGCCACTCAAAAGTGACATTAATTTCAGTTAAAAGCCAAATTCAGAGTTGAAAACAGGTTTTTCATTTGAAACTTTTTTCACACCAGATATCTATCTATCAAAATTTAATCATTTCTCCGTTAGCTCATTAATCCCCCTGTAAATAGAATTAATCATCTACAAAACCTCTTATACGAAGGTGAAACAAATGAAATGTATAACTAAGAAATGAAACACTACTGAAATTTTGGTGGGGGCGGGTTGAGGCCTTGAAAACTGTGAGAGTTCCTAAAACAACTGTCTTTTTATATACAGCACATATATATTGAAATGGATTAGAACTGATTGTAACTTAGAAATATCGTAATAGTTTTGGCTGTAAAATTAAAAGCATGTGATAATTTTCCTATTGATTAAGAAAAATGAATGATTTAATACTGTTAAGAGATTTAAAAAAAGCCTCTTAAAATACAAATGTTATGATCCAGCCACCAGTGGCGGAAATGTAAGTGACCTCGATCACCTTAGGAGATGGGTATATTGCATCAATGTTGTAAACAGGAAAAGGCCTTAGATAAACTATAAAAGCAGACCCTAATGGAGTGTCCCTGGGAAGGGGACAGAAATCTCGACACTCAAAGAAGACGCAGACAGCAGTGGATCCGAAAGGCAGAAGACCGCCGTCCCTGTTAGGGACAGGCTGGTGGTTCTTATCTCTCTCCCACTCTTCACTCTCCGGCCGACAAAGATGTATGTTGTGTAATAAAAATATGTCCAGATATTTTTAGAAGCAAGTCTTCGAGTTTCCTTCCTTAATAGTGAAGTCCAGCGAATTCTTCCTGGCCTATACAACACAAATGCTTCATGACGTCTCCTCTTCAAGAATTGATTCAAATTTTTTTAACATCTAATTACATCATTAAAGAACATTCTCAAAATATGTGTTCACTCAGCATTAAAATTACATTGAAAATCCCCCCCCCCCACACATATTTGGGAGTTGGGGTTCAAAAAATAACTTTTTAAAAACCTTTCTCTATTTCTATTGAGTATGCATGACAAATTTGGTTGGGCTGTGCCTATGTTATGGGGCTTCTATAGACAAACACCATGACACCTCTCACTTATATATACAGATTTTATCTTCTATTGTTGCTCTTTATATATGGCCTTGTGTTAGACTTGACAAAGTCCTGATACCCCCAAAATATTTAAGAAGATCCTTGTACAAAAGCAAGAAACTATGTCAACTAAATTCTCAAAGATATTGACCCTTACCTTACATATCCCATAACCCAGTGCAGGGTTGTTGGGGAACCACAGATGATTTCATGATAGGTGTGTTAAAGGCGTGACAGCCTGAGCCCATCCCTCTTCTGGTTGGTTTGGAATCAGAGTTGTCCATCTCCTAGACTGGTTGTCAACCACAGCCAGTGAGCCCAGTCTGCCCTACTATTTATCTATAACTGTAGGGAGAAGAGATGAATCTATGTCTTACCCAAGCGCTTTAGTTCGAAGTAAACACAAACTGTTTCAGCTAGAGTTTGAACTCAGCTTGCCAATTCCATTCTGAGTGCAATTTACTGTTCCATCACTAAACACATCCTAAAAGACATTAGAATTACTATAATGACAAGCAATGTGAAAACATAAACACACGCAACTCAATCAGAAATAATAAGATGCAGATAGCAGAAATTCTGTAAAGAAGAAATGAAAAGTTTCTTGGCAGACAGAAGTTTGTTAGTAGAAAACATAAAACTGACAAAAGGATTTGAAGTTAATGTCTGTACACAAGTTGCTAATTAATTTAGGAACTCATAGATAAGGAAACAGTGTTTTGTTTTGAGAATAATCTTCAAAAAGAATGAGCAGAAGAATTTACAGCAATTTGTAGCAAAGTTGTGTTGCCATACAAAGGAGAGAAAAAAAGAGGGAAAGAATCATCATTAGTAACAACATAAACGACTGCATGGGAAGGTTTATAGCTTTTATAGTTGACACCTTAAATAAACCCCAGTTTTGGACTGAACTTTTAAATGTTCAAATACTATTTTATACATAGCAAATTAAAGTAATTTGGATTCTTTCCAAACTGTTTCCTTTTACAGCAATTTGTGTGCTCACTTATATGAAGGTTACCCTAATGAAAGGTAAGAGAGTCCTGAAAAGGACTGGATGTATGTCACACTTGTTCCCGCTTGAGGATGGAGAGATGTAATCAGCAGACATTGATGAGAAGTCATGCATGGAGAGTCACATGACATCAATGGAGCATGCTGATTGGCTGGCAGGTTCCGGAAGAGTCTGAAGAAGAAAGCTGGCTGCCATGTTGGTTTGGCGAGGAATACGAACAAAGGATACATAATGCATATAAACAGAAAGAGAACAACGTTGTATATTTGTAGATTTAGAAATAGAAGATTTGTTTAATGAAATTGAAGATAATAAACAGAGACATGTCTGATAAAAGAAAGGCCACAAGTATAAATGAGGCATGCATTGAGAGAACGGTCATGTTTAGTAAGAAGAATAAGCTTACGGAAGGAAGAGAACTAGGAAGTGAACAAAACGAGAGTTACTTTTAGTGACAAAGCGGTTCGCACTGATTTGCTTATTCAAGAATACGTACGATTACTGGCTAATCGATACAGTATTATTTGAAAGGGGCATCAGTTTTAAAAGGAAGCGAAGCGATTGGTTGTGGCAAGTTAATGCAGACACGTTTTGTTGATTTGCCTGAGAGATAGCCACTTCTGCTTGGTGTCAGTAACGAAAGACAAAGGGATTCGCTTAGTTGTAGCATAGGAAGATTAAGCTCCAAAAAAGGAGCTGGTAAAAATAGGTAGTGAGAGGATTTTTATGTGGCTGAAGGAGGCTAGTGCGAATAGGAAGGAAGGTTTTAACGTGTGTGATCCCTCACGCATGGACCTGGCGACTAGAGTGCCGCCGAAAGTGAAGGTAATGAAAAGCGTTTTGCACATGGTATTTATAGGGGCTATAAGCAGTAGCAACCAGGAGTGACATCGGCCAAAGGTGTACCATGATGCGTGTACCTGCAAAGTTTTCTGATGAAAAAGAACAAGACTGTATTTTAATCGAACAGGTTTATTCACTATTGCTTTGAATAAGACACAGCCTAGTTTACGTTTGGTCTGTAACAATTTTTGTAGTCGCAGAGAGACAGTAGAAAAAGGACAAGCACTCGCTAATGTTTGTATAGGCGCGTGGGATCGATGGGCTGTGACTGACCCGCTTAAACTAAGATCACGGTCCTCTATTCAGACTTGCCGATAATTATCAAAGACGGCGGTTTCGGTTTTGGTGGGTGTCTTTTGGGGACTGCTTCCTTCTCTGATTGACAATCAAAATTGGTCCCCTTTTGTAAGCCTCGTGTGGACTTTTCCCTGCCTCCTTGGCCTCACCCCTGGCATGCCCACTCTGGGTCTCCGCCTTTAAACATCTGTCTTTGATTGAAGTTTCATTCCAACTCCACCCATGGTCACTTTAAGCAAATTTACTTATCTGTATCTCTATGCTGAGAAACCGATAACTCATGCCTCCAGCAGGTATCATTTCTGACTTACCCTATTGTGAATTTTTGTAGTTGCTTATGTCTTGCCAGACTTTCTGACACCAATCCCAGTTAATGTGTTTTTGAGTGTTCAACTCCAATTTTGACCTCAGGCTGTCTGGGAAGAAATATAACCCTTTTCTGACCGTGAGAAGATTGTTGTTTTCTGGTGTTAACTTAATTAAATTAAAACTGCAGGCTTTAATTAGAACTAATTACAGTTACCACTGACCATTACGTAACAGAAGGTAGCGACATTAGGGTCAGCCATTAAAATGTAAGTGGGTCATTACACTTTGTATGGCACACAACTTTGCTATGAACTGTGGTTGCTGTAAATTCTGCACATTCTTTTTGAAGATTATTCTCAAAACCAAACTGTTTCCTTATCTACGAGTTCCTAAATTAATTAGCAACTTGTGTACAGACATTAACTTCAAATCCTTAATCTGGATTCTTTCCTAGCTGTTTAATTTCAAAAGGGGAAAGTTGTTTCTTATTTCTATTGGGTGGCCAAAAAGTTTGTTTGGTTTATTAAGTTATTATAAAAGACATTTTTTTTAATTTCGACTTTAACTTTTAAAAAAAATTGATTTTTCAATAACAGGAAATGCCATTTTTATTGTTTAGAGAATTTTGTAAAGACTGCAATAAATGGTTATTTAAAGGTGCAATATCTACTGAATATAATTTTTCTAAATGAACTTAGTTAAAACCAAATTCTCCTAATGCCATTTAATGACAAACACAGAATGTACATTTTGGTCAACCCAATAAAAAATAAACGCTGATATGACAACAGTTACAATACAATGAAAAGTGATGTTTTGGAACAAATTTTAAAACTAAATGCTCCATCTAACAACAGAAACATAACAAAACGTTTTAGCAGTGATGGAAATGAGGGGTTACTCGAGGGTACAGCATATACCTACTTCTTAATTTCCAGGTTTTTTGTACGCCTTAAAACAGCCCCGAAATTGGTCAGTATCCATGGGGTCTTACAGTGCTCTGGAAGCCCCAGCTACACGGGTTCACTTTACACATCCCTGACGGAACCCTCAGTAATTCCTGAGCATAAATCCTAGATACAGGCTCACCATATACCCAGTTCCCAATACCCATTACCATCTCTGCTTTTTAGGTTACCCAATACTTAATCTACTTTCCCTCTTTCACCAGTTCATTTCTTGAGTTATTCAAAAAAATATTTTTAGAAAATATATAACTTGAATTATAGTAAACTTTTATTTTTTTGTTAAAGTAATGTTTATTCCAATTTCAGTGGTTAGTTTATTGATGTATATAACATTCAATATTTGTTAGTTACACGCTAATTTCTGTTGGCAAATTGAGTGCTTTGAAAGCTCTCTTTTCAAGAAAAACTTTTAAAAGAAGTTTAATATTGTTCAAGTAGGAAATATCTTTCGTAACAAGTTTCTATTTACTGTCTTTTATATTTTTTACTCACTTTTACTTGTCCGAGTGGTTTTGCTTTCTTGGTTTGTTTTTAATGCTTTGGTCATTGTTGCTACGTTTTAGTTTATAAAGAAATCAATCATCTGTTTGTATCAATCATTGAGAAACATGATTGAATTTCGATCCAATATCTATTGAAAATTAGAAGCTTTTGAAGGAGTTTCGGCTTTCAGTCTTGCAATGCATTAATAATTTTGAATTAGTTCTCCAATAGATGTTTTTATTTGCACAACTATTGATATATAATCATACACATGCATACAGATAGAATATCAATGTGTGTGTTTGTGTATATATAT
>VCCN01005472.1:5281718-5299965 GCA_006491835.1 Architeuthis dux | reverse complement strand
TCAACATGGATCAGAGAAAGGACTAGTGAAGGATATTATACAGCTAATTAAACAGCAAAGAAGAGATGATAAAAGATGGGGGTAAAGACTAACTGATTGGCGTCCATGGGAGTGTAAAAGAAGTAGAAAAAGACCAGTCACAAGATGGAGGGACGAGATAGAAAGGTTTGCCAGTAAGACTTGGCAGAGGTTAGCACAAGATAGGTCGTCATGGAAGGAAATGGGAAAGGCCTTTGTCCAGCAGTGTACTTATAATGGCTGATGATGATGATGATGATGAATGTTACTGTTGTACTTGATTTGTACTTGTGCTTCACTTCTAACCAGTTCTACTGATGAATGTCTTTGTACTAATCTTGTAGGTGATCTTATATCTTGATGGGTATTCTTGATAGTAAATTTTGTATCACACTTGATGCATTGATCTAGATACTCCAGTAGTCTGACCATTTTATTCACTTTGAGCTATGGAGAAAGTAAAGTTGTAAAAGTATGACATACTAGTTGTAGGATAGCAACCCTGTTGTCCAGCAGTTATGTATTAGTTTTTCGGTCATACTTCTGTACATATTTTGTAAGCCTAATATTTTAACCTATACTTTGATGGAGGTATGGGATTTTAGTAAAAATCATGGACAGATACTAATCTACATATATAAAATACAATATGTGTCCTTGTGTATACAGGTATACCTTTATTAGTGCGATTAATTCATTCCAAAATGGTCTGTACTGTTCAAAACTGCCCTGTTCAAGGTATTATTATAATTCAATGTGTTTTTGTTTTCAGCTTATACTTAGTTAGATTAATTTGTACATCAATAACTTAAGTGTACTACATCAAAACCTGTACTAATCAAATCAGCACTATTCAAGGTATTCATGTGTGAGTAACATTTTTCAACGAGTTCACAAATACTACATTGGGATCCTAGGCAGAAGTTCCAGGGAGCAACATTTTGATCCTAGGCAGAGTGCAAAGATACTACACTCTGATCCTAGCAGAAGTGTCAGGCACCAACACTTTGATTCTAGGCAGAGCGCACAGATATTCTGATCCTAGGCAGGCAGAAGTGCCGATCCATATGTAAATAATCCTGTCATCTTTTACGGGTACTATGCTAGTTGTTGTATATTAGAAACCGTCAACCAAAACTGTCATCAAAACTTTCTTCAATTTTCAAGTTGGTTTGGCAGCCTGGCAGGCTATGTATGTATGTATCACGCATACAGACCACACCAATGGAGCTAGAGGGCTGAAATTTTCAACATTTACTCTTTATTATGTCTAGAAACCCAAATCGTTTTTTTGCAATGTAGATTTATGCCAAATTGATCCCTTAGTTTGTGTCTAGCAGCATTAACATTTGTTTTTTTGAAAATTCAGACTTTTTTAGTGATCACTACTCAACAAAACCCCTTTTTCTAATTTTTTAATTGATCACCCCAACACAGCATGCTGCCAAAAGATGTTGGTGATGTGACGGTTTCTATTGAGTGACTAACAAAACCTGTTTTTATTATCTTCATAATAAAAAGATCTTCTGCATGAGATTCAGCTGCATCTTCTTTTTAATTCAAAGATGAATTCTGGATTGAGCTCTAAATAAAAAGAGATCTGTGTTTGGATGGAAGGAAAAGATTCAGAACAAAAGATTAAATGTACGTTTTGAAAAAGGATGATGAAGCAAATTGTCATTTGAGTGGTGGTGGTGGTGGTGGTGGTGGTTGTGGGGGGATTTACCTCTCGTGAAAACCTGAAGAATTTCTGGAAAAAATTTATACACATCGAGGTCAGAACGTTTCTTAGCAAATATTGAAGATGTTTGTATATTCACGTTTTTCTCCAAGTCAGCAAGAATTATTTTTTCCCCCATAAAAATGTCTTCTAATTTTCATAATGTTATTAAAAGAACAATTTTTTTTCATATACAATTTTTTCAGTGAATAACATTTTCATTATTAATTTTATGACTAGTTTTTCTCTTCATCATTTTTTGTTGCTTTTATTATAATAATGTTCAGTTCAATCTACATTCTATGATTGTTAAGCAATGTACAAGATATCAAATGGTATGTCATGGCCTCAGATTCTTTGTAAATGTTTCTGTTAAAAAGATGTTAATAATTGCTACTTTCACCAGAATTCATTTATATGTTCATATTTTTGGTGCTACTTGAGTACAAATTTTTATTGTTCAGACATAAACAAGTTATTATGTATCTCTGAAGCCAATATTCACAAATATAAAAAAAAGAAGAAAATAGACGTTTGATAAAGTATTTCTTTGAGAGATCTTGTATCACTAATAATAGTGTTTGTATGGGGAAAAAAGAAGAATTTTTACAAAAAATAAAAGTGCAATTGTGCATATATAAAAAACAAATTTAAGATCCCATCACTTGACAATTGGTAATAGTATTCCTCACAGTTTGTTTCAGTGATAAAACCCTCAAAACAACAAGAAAATGTAGTGAACAAATCTAGACCAAAGCAACTATAATGTCTGATCAGTGAAAAAAACCTGTGTATGGATTCTGCTACCTTACATGATGAAAACATGAGTAAATGCTACTTTGCAAACCATTATGACTCAACAATCGAAAATTAACAATAAATCCTTGTGATGGACAGTGATCATCTGAAATGAATTTAACTTTGAATCTTATCTTTATCACCTTCCATACAATGATCAAAAATATACCAAAAGAGTTAAACAAAAAAGTCAGAATAAAACATGAAATCATGCTTGACTGAGCACACAAACACAAACGCACATACACACAAACACATTCACATAATATTAAATGTGTCGGATCAGAACTGCCCAAAAACAACCATAAAACACAGAATCATAATTTTTTTGAATACACACACACATGTATATATATATGGTAGATGTGATTAGACAATGTAGAAAAGAAATATTGAGAAAAGCGTGGTATGTCTCAAACATATTTATTATCATGAAGATAAACCTTTATGCATTTTGTTGCTGCGAGTGACTTCATCAGAAGAAATTTGAACACTGCAGGAAAGTGCAACTAGCCCTGCCGGATAGTAGAAATGAAATGAAAGGTGTTTTCTATGCCTAGGTGACCTGGTTTATTTGGTTGAAAGTTCTTTATGGGTCCCTGAGCTGGTGAGGTGTGGGTATGTAGATTAAGTGGGTCTGTGTATCCGCTATAAAGTGGGTGGGGGTAAAGGCTGGTTGTTTAGATATGGGGTTTCTTTGTGTAGGCTGTTAAGTGGGTGTAGGTGCTTGGTGTCAGTTATGTTTCCTGGAAGTTCTGTCCAGCTTGCTGAAGTGCTGAAGTGGGTCTATGAGGTCAAGTTATTATATGTCTGTATGTGCCTATGTGTGTGTTTCTTCTGTTGATTTTTGATGTTGTGTTGCTTTAAAATGAGCTCATTTAGGGCTGTAGCAAAGACCTGGGTATTTCCAACTTGCTATAGTTGCACTTTTCTGCAGTGTTTAAATTTCTTCTGATGAAGTCACTTGCAGCGACGAAATGCATAAAGGTTTATCTTCATGATAATATATATATAACGAATTACTCACACATTTCATTGCATGTGACCGATCAAAACTGCCTGATAATTGCCATTAAATTTAGAAATATACCTCTTGATGAATAAGTGAATGCATATATATATGCAAAGAATTCTCCCACTATATATATATGTGTGTGTGCCTACTTATGTATGTATGTATGTATGCGTGTGTTTCATTGAATCATAGATTGTGAATTTTTCATATTTATCGGCCCTCCTGATGAGTCATATCAATAAAATATATTTACCAGATTTGCCAACTAAATATATAGCATTACATATATAAATATATAAAGATGTATGTTAGGAGAACATTAATCACCGTTTAATGATGAATAAATATATCTGTGATGAGCATTCTGTCAAGTTGAAGAAGGCCGTTACCTTTAATAGGCTTTGTCTCTTTTGTCACAATCCCTAGAAAGTAAAAGAATCAATGTAACAATATTGATTTGTTCTGCTTGTAATAACTTTTAAGCATCACTCATCTGCAAAGTTATGCCAATTAGGGATCTCTGCCTGCAGGCCACCATCGCTTTCCTATTTCAGCCTGGCTATTAATTCAAAGGCAAAAATAAAGATTTTAGATTCTTGAGATCCAATCATGGACTTCATAGGAAAATTGCACCAATGGCTTCTCTGAACACGGACAAAATTGTAACATAATGAATATTCAAGCGTGAGACTTGGGTGTCAAAAAACAAAACCACAAAAAAACTTCTCTTTTCATGATAGATTCTAGTTAATCATAGTTGAGACACAAAGCATAACTGTTAGCGAAGAAAGGAAAAAATGTAATCAGTACGGCATCGTGAATATTGGCCTTGAGAATTTGACCACTCCATGGAATTTCTTTTTTTCTTGTTTTATTTTCTGGTCAGGAGTTGAGTAAATTAGACTCTTGTCGAAGAACTTGAGCTATACTTGTCTCAGTTTTTTATTCTCATAATGATCAGGGCTAGAATATCTTTCACAGATTAATAAGGGGTAGGCAGAAAGATGATTAGATCTTTCGGGTTTCGCTGAAGTATCTTAGGGCTTTGCATAATTCCAATTTGGTCAAAGTATGGCATCTGTTAGCTGCCCTCCTCCTGCATGCAGAATTCATAAGCTTTGATGTTTCAAACTAATCGTGCTATTCCACATTTTGTTCAGATAATTGAATCTCTTTTTCGCATCGTTGATGTTGTCAACACAATGCTTTGGCCAAACCATCCTTCAGCCCTCGTCAAGGGAGAGGCAATCCTTTTTTTTCTCCAAACAATTATGGCAACAGAAAAAAATGGTCATTAATATACCAACATCAAGGATATGAAGAAGAGATTCAGTTGTCCAAACAAAATGGGGAATGTTAATAACTCTTCTTAAAGTTATAGACAATAATCCTATCTTAAACAATATGATTACTTAAAAGTTGGTTTGATTTATTTACCTATTCTTTTTTTCTCCATTATTTGCCCAATAATCCATGACATTTATGACAAGGTATCTTGAATAAAACACAGTCATATTTACCTTCTTTTTAGTGCTTGTCATTCGGCTTAAAGACTCAAGTTTTTATCATTTCATTTTTAATACCAACATTGGAGAAGATTGTTTTTCTTATATTTGTTATCTATATCTGATTATATTACTTTTTAATGGTTTTCCAAAAATGTGTGATCACTTTAGTTCTCTCTGGACTTATTTTACTATCTTATATTTTCTGAACTGCTTTAACCCTTTATGGGGCAAGTGCCTATATATGATCACCTGAGGACCCGTCAGCCATATGCAAATATTGTAGCCACAAAGAGAACATAATCCGCACCAATGTGGTCGGCAACCTTTACAAAGTTCACTTGTGCTTGAATAAAGACAGAAACTGTTTTGAGGCATACCACACCCCAGTAGAATAGCTTGTTTTTGGCTGCACAATAACATTTTAAAATCAACCCGGAGGTGTTATTTTTTTGGTCAATATCAATTTGTTGTATCTATTCATTATATTGAATGTTATTCTTTAATTCTATGTTTTATTTAACTTTCTACTATGTTTTATTTAACTTTCTACTATATTTTCCACTTTTGGTCACTTTTTGGGGCCAGGCACCATATATAATCACTTCATCGGAGGGGGTTTTGCCCCCATAGACACAAATATTTCAGAAAACTTGCAACTGAAAATATCTTGTAATTAGGTCTAGTTTAACATACAAAAAGGTTGTTTTGATATCTAAAATATTTTTAGGGGTGCCCTATAAAGGGATAAAATAAATTTTCTTTATTCAAACATAAATCTGTTATTATTTATTTCAAAGGCCAATTCTTACCAGAGGAAAAGGTATGATAGATGATAAAGTGTATAAACCTTATGTGAACACTTATTACATATAAAGGTTCCTTTGTTTTTCATAAATATTACAAGAGTTTGGGTACATTGCAGTTATTAGTTTAACACATGATAGTCTTAATCAAGTCATTGTTGAAGCAAATAAATGTCTTGGAGAACTTACCCATTGCTTTTTTATAAAACTTATAAGCGTTTGGAGTACAGTGTAGTCACTAAAGACAGAAAAGAAGCAAATCTAACAAAATTAAATACAGAAGAGAATTAAGTTTTCATCTGTGACCTTAACAACACAGTAATTCATTGCTTTGACTTGAACATAATAGTCTTGAAATATTAAAAGTCACCAATGTTTTGTTCATTCTATACAGTCAAATTCTGATCACTAGTACGAACAATATAAAATTGGGTTCCTCTTTCGGAGTTGCTTGATCAAGTATTAATGCTGCCCAGAAATTAAAGTCAGTTTTAAAGGACAAAGATTGAAAAGGTCTTTTGAAGAGGATATTTCAATTGATGTAATCACTGTGTTTGTTTTTATTTTATTTTTTTATTTTGCCAAGTGGTATGAGACTTTGCTAAAAAATAAAACATCTCTGCAACAACTGTCTGCTTTTGAAAATGCTGATTGTCAATGTCTGTTTAAAAATTAAAGCTATTTAATCTGAAAATAAAATAAAATAAAAGCATCACATAATTAGAATAGCCTTGAAAAGCCAAACATTTGCTTTGAAATATTTCATGAACAGCTAAGAGGGATAATTTCCTCTATCTTTCAAATGTCATTAGGAAAAAATGACATTTATTTCTAGAGTTTCATAATTAATTAATGGCAAAAAAAGACAGACTGATGAATTAAAATTGGTATTGTTAGATGAGATATAATTGTTTACCTCTGCCAATGGTGTAGGAAGAGTATTATGTATTCACTGTCTGTCAACACAATATCTCCTAAAGTTCTCACTGAATTTCAATGACATTTTGTGGAAGGGTGAACCATGGTGCAAGGAATAATCGATTACATTTGGGGGCAGATCCAGGGATTTTCCATAGTTACCTCCCCTTATAGCTGTATATGAACTGATTTTCATTCAGTTTTTAGTGACAATGATGTTGGTGGAGGTATATGCTCTCAGAGTGCTTTGTATATGTGATGCATGGTAATCACTATTAAACAAGAAATGAAGAATTACAATGTGAAATTAGTTAAACTAGCTGAAAATACCCGGCCTCCGGGCTGCAATCCACAGCTATATGGAGCGTAAACATTAAATCATTACTTAACTTGTGATTTTATGGCCGTAGGCTCCATATAGCTGGGGATTGCCGCCCAGAGGGCTGGTATTTTCAGCTAGTTAAATTAGATGTTTTTAAGTAAATAATAGTCACTTCTTATAGAACTTTCACTTCAGTTTACTGAAAAAAAACTGAAATATGAGAGTAAATTTAAATAAAAAAACTCTTTTTTTACTTTTTTTTATTATTTACTGTGGATAAATTGAAAAAGTTGATGAAATTTAATTAAAAATCGTATTTGTAACAATAACTTTTAGTACTTAGAAAAAGTAACAATTAAGATTCGGTTTAAACTTATTTTTCTGTGTCTGTCAATTCTTTAATGACAGACATTCTAATATTTGAATAGGAAATAAGTAATTTATGTGCTTCATGTGCTTCAATAGTAGTTAAAATTAATACAATGGGTTTGTGTCAAAAATCGTTTTTGTTTACATCTGCAGAGCTTGGGTCTACAGATGGCTTTGCGACAAATGAAGTTGAGGTCCAACCATGACGACAATCAAAAGATATACACTTTTTTAGCTTCAGATTACATTTTTGTTTCAATTAGCAGCAGCTGTCGCTGATGGTTGATATTTAGTATGGCGAGAGAGAGGATGTTAGATCTATCTCTCTCTTACTCTCAGACAAGATTTGTTCACTAGTCTTCCATATTGAAGAGATTATTTTCACTAGTCTCCCGTATTAAAGAGATTTTTTTCACTAGTCTCCTCGTATTGAAGAGATTCTTTTCACAAGTCTTCCGTATTTTTCATGGAAAAACTTTTTTATTGACCTTTTATGTAATATTATATGAATATTAAAAATAAAATTGAACCCCTATCAAAATAAATGCAGTGAATGTAAAGAAAAACAAAAATTAATAATAATTTTGACTTGCTTAGTTTTAGTTATGTTAACAAAAAACGATAACAATGTAGCCAGGAAATAAAACAGATTTTGTGCTTGTTCAAATAATTATGAGCAATACATTTTTTATATATAAAAATCATTTATAAAAAAGGTATTGCACATAATTATTTGAACAAGCACAAAATCTGTTTTTATTTCCTAAGATTGCAGGGGGCATTATAAATTTTGAGCAGGGAGGATCAAAATTAACTTACTAATTTGGAAACACTTTTCTATATAGCAATGTGAGTTCACTTTTTTAATCTTCTTGATCAATTCTGAATAAGGTTTCAGAAGGCTAGAAACAAAAACCTTGTTTTTCTTCATTTAACAATTTAAAAACATTTTCCGGAAATTTAGCATTCAGAACCACAAACCATGACTAAATGCATGCCTTGTTATGTTGATTGCAAAAAATGTGCTTCTTTTTGCGTACTGTTCCTGTTTTTAACTCTCAAACGAAGCGATTAGAAGCAAAATGGCTGTTTGTTCAAATACTTATGACAGGTACTGTATATATATAATGATCCTACACTGGCAATAACGCTTGCATTACTTCCTGACCACTTACAATCCCTTTCTTCCTGATTTTCAATAAAAACATACAGACTAATGAATACCTAAATAAATACTGACTTCATACCATCATAATTATACTTATAATAGAATTATTCTGTTAGTAATGCTTGCATTAATTCCTGATTCTTGACAATCCCTTTCTTCCTCATTTTCAATGCATTTCTATAGTAAAATCATTAGCCATGCATTTACTTTATATATATTATAGCTCTATTAGAAACTTTCAACCAAAACTGTCACCACTGTCAGTTTTCAAGTCAGTTTGGCTGGCTGGCTATGTATGTATGTATCACATAATAGGTTTTTGGTGGGGGTTCAATTTACAATGTACGTTTATGCTAAATTGATCTCTAATTTGTGCCCGCTTGTTTTGTGAAAATTTGAAAAAAGGTGAGAGAAGTAACTTATTCACCCGTCACCCCTTTTTTTAATTGATCACCCCCAACACAGTGTGTTGCCAAAAGATGTTTTTACCATGACGGTTTCTATTGAGTGACTAAGCAGACTTGTTCTTGCATTAATTCCTGACCACTGACAATCCCTTTCTTCCTGATTTTTAATGTACAACAACAAATCAAGTGCTGAAATTTGCTAAAACAAATTTCAAATTTGGTGTCACATCCTCATTTGTTCTCCTTTTGCCAGAAATATTTGGTTTATTTGTGCAGAAAATGGCTAAAGTAGGGCTGGGAAGTTGTAGAGTAGCAATAGAATAAGGACATCTATTTAGCCTATCTATAACTTCCAATCATTTCCTGTTGTCTGTTTAATTGAAATAATTTCTTCTGTTTTCAGTTTTGTGCAATTAATTCCTGGCTTATTTTACACTAGAATAAAAAATAAGTGTGAAGTGGCATAATGGTTACCAGCATGGAAAACAGAATCTTTGAACTGAGTCTTAGTTTCAGCTGAGGCTGTTTGCATTCTCTTTGCAATAATGCCCTTGGGAAAAGCATTAATCCACCCCCCCCCCCCCAGCTAGGGTAAATATCAGGGCAGTTAGAGCCCTTTAGTCCTGTAAGGCAGTCCATCTAAGAGAAGGTTACTATACAGCTTGGCAGTTGCCATAGCTGGTCCCAAGCCCGGGTAAAGAAGGAGATACCTACTTGCTACTAAAACTGCAGCAGAGTAGTTGTGGCCCTATGCTCCACAAAGTGTCTACAGGAACTTACAAAAACAAACAATATTCTTTTAATTGTAATCATATTCTTGTAAAAGAGTGAATAAATCCTTTCATTATTGATATAAAGTACAAGCCATCTAAGATGAATTTAATTTGATTTCTCTTCCCTAAAACTTTAAATGATCTCAGCAGTTCCCAAATGCATCAAAATGCAATTAAAGTGAAGACGATAATAACAGATCAGATAAGCTTTACTTGCTGCATCTTATATCAATCTTCAGTCGGCCATCTTGTGACATTTTATCATTGGCCAATTGAATCTGCCGAACGTTAATCATGTAGATTCAAGAGTTGCTTTCAGGAATTGGTCACAGATGGCTGAACATAGTTAATGCTTGAAACTCTCTGCAATGTTATTCAATAAAGGAAATCCCTGTTTATAATTAGAAACCATTGACGCTGAGAGTTTGCCCTAAGAGACTCGCTTGCTGAATGAGATGTCTGATTACCTATAACATGACACTTTAATAAACAAATTAGACATACAACTTGCGGGGATTTGCCTGATTAAAAGTATAGCCTCTCCATTTAGGTTGATATTCACTGAAGAGAACAACAATGCTTGTCATAAAGAATAGGCCTCCTGGATTTAATTGAATCATGTTCTTAACTCATTGCACACAAGATCATATTTGTTCTTCAAGTGTATGTAAACAAAGAAGACAGTGGTGTATCAGGTGTTCAGGGGAAATAAAGAATAAAAGCTACATGGTTAGATTTGAATTTATGTAATTGGTTGGTCTTTGTAGTCTTATCAGTAAGGCAGCTGCCCCAGTCAGGCAGGCTTTTCAAGGATAAGAGATATGAGTTTAATCCGGCTGGAGGCTTATTCTTTATTTCCAATCTGTGCTGCTTACTAATAACTGTAGAATGACGATCTGGGATTAAGATGAAAGATATATGAGTAAAAAAATGAATAATTGGCAATGCTTGTTTTAAGAAATCAGAATAATATTAAAATGGCTGATATTTTACTTTGAATTATAAAAGAGAAACTCTGTTTGCTTCCGCTGCTGTAAATTGTTACAACCCAATTTTGTAAGTCCTTCTGTTTTTGTAATCTTTTGTCTGGAATCTTTTGTTGTTCACTGTCTGCTCCAAAATGTTGTCAAATGTTCATATCTTATGGCTTTAGTTTACTTTTCCTATCTTCATAAATATTCATCAGATATCAGATTTCTAAACGATATCAATAATGTATTGAATATAAAATTTGATCTCCGATTTGATTGGAGCCACTATAAATGTAATCTGTTTGTAGCAAAAGTGTTATGTGTGATTCCTTTTGTGGAGCTTTATGAAAAGATGCATTTTGGTGTTTTTATTTTGTTTGTTTTATATTTTTCTTTTTTTTAAAAATAATCTTTTATTTTTTATTTTTTTGTGGAGTTTGTTACATGCAAATGTTTTAACCCCCCTCCCCTTGTGATAGACACTGAAAAGTCACGACTATAAAAGGCACTGAAAAAACAAAATCACCTCCTAATGAATCATTCAGATTATTGACATGTCATTGAAGCTGCTTTTATTGCTAGCCATTGACTATAATGGTTATACTTTGCTCATTACTTTTTCTTTTTTTTTTAGTTTTTAGTTTTTATTCTTTATTTTGTATGTATGGAAATGTGTGTTGCCTTGTAGACATTTAAACCCTTGTATATCAATGATTTAAAGTTAGGTAGTTGCAAGTGACATGTTCTAATCCAAGATGCCTACTCATAGGTTTGGACCTCAGATAATAATTAGCCTATTCTGAAAGATTTGGAAAATTCTAGAATACTTAAGAAATTTCACTTAAATTTACTGAGACATATAATCATTCCGACAGAAGCACTGCAGAGTTTGGGTCTACAGATGGCTTTGCGACAAATGAAGTTGAAAAAAATGAGGTCCAACCATGGCGACAATCAAAAGATATACACTTTTTTAGCTTCAGATTACATTTTTGTTTCAATCAGCAGCAGCTGTCGCTGATGGTTGATATTTAGTATGGTGAGGAGAGAGGGGGTTAGATCTCTCTTACTCTCAGACAAGATTTGTTCACAAGTCTCCCATATGGAAGAGATTTTTTTCACTAGTCTTCCATATTGAAGAGATTATTTTCACTAGTCTCCCGTATTGAAGAGATTTTTTTCACTAGTCTCCTAGTATTGAAGAGATTCTTTTCACAAGTCTTTCATTATTGAAGAGATTTTTTCAAAACTGAACAGGATAGGGATGTTCATTTGATGGATAAGGTGATGCTTTTGAATAAATCTTTTACAAAAGTTTGAATTGTTAAATGGTTCGCAAGGAACAGTAGTTGATATTTTATATGACGATGAATCGTACAGTAAGTTCAGATTTCCTAAAGCAATAATTGTAGAATGCAAGGATTACAAAGGTCTTGCTTTGTTTAAAGAGCATCCAACGTATATAGCAATTATTCTGTTCAAAGCTTCATGGATTGATTCCAAACAAAGGCATAGAACTCAAATTCCATTGGATTTGTGCCAGGCAATGACAATCCACAAAAGCCAAGGATTAACACTAGAAAGAGATGTCATCGATTTGGGAAAATCCGAAAATTCTAGTGGAGGAATAACGTTTGTGGCTTTATCACACTTGAAATCATTTGATGGTTTATTTCTGATACCAATGACATGGGAACGTCTTGAACAAATAAACAAAAAGGTTTCCATTAAACAACATTGCGAAGAAGAAAAAAGACTTGAAAAATTGTACAGGAATATTCGTCAATAGACAGTTTTGCTTCGCTTGGACCAGTAATTTATTACTAGTTTCATTCATGTATGTTGTACAAGGATTTTACATGTATAAATTAGTAGGCTGGACAATGTGAATATGCTCAAATCTTATATGCCTGCTTGTAGGAATAAAATTGAGATAACACTATGACTAGTTCAAGAACCAATAATTTTACCAGATGGGCTACAACATCAATCCAAAGTAGGTTTTATTAATTTAAAATATTTTATGAAATCGAATGGTTCCTAAGGGGTGGGTGGCCTAATGGTTAGCAGCATGGAAAACGGAATCAGCAAGTGATTTTGCATTCACTTTACACTAATGCCCTTGGGAAAGGCAAGAATCCATCTCTTCTCCTTCCCAGCTATGGATAGGTAACAGACTGAGCTCTTTTGCCTTGTTTGGCAACCAGTTTAGGAGAAGGACAACTCTAAATTCAAACCAGGAAAGTCCAGCATCATGGAAAGCTGGTAACAGACAGATTGGGGGAAAGGGTTCCTGACATAGATGGTTAATGGGGCTCTGGTGCAGCTTTGATGGACCTAACAATCTTGGAGTGGATTATAATAAATGGCTCAAGTAAACTAAAGGAGAATAAAAAAAAAATGGACGGAAAAAATAATGTGACTGCCATCTCCATCTTGAGTACAAGTGGAAGATTAAAAAAAGAAAAAACTTATTCTTAACCGTATTCCAGGCTCAGTCATATTGTCTGCTTATCTTCTGATCAATAATCAAATTAGTATATCCGAATATCTGATTATATATTATTGGTTTTTTCGATCTCCTCAGGTTAGTGACATTTCTTTCATATCACTTTATATTGGCAGAAACTAAAAGATTTTTTGTACATACACACAGACACAGATACACACACACACATAATTTTTATTTATCGTTTATCCAAAATAGTTAATTCTATAAGTTCTAGAAAAGTGAAACACAAAGCAATATATAAATGGTGACCAATATTTTTCAAATAAGATTTTCCTCCCTTATATATGCTATGAATAGTCTGATGAGATTTTGTAAAAACCAAATAAGATAAGAATTCTTTAAGAATTTTCCTTCCAGTTTTTCCCCTAATTTCAAAAGATTCTAAAAAATCAAAAGGAATTCTTTTTCTTGAAACATTCATTTAGAAATATGACTGTAAAAATATGTCTAGGTGTTTTTTCAAAGATTTGTTCATCTTTCTTTCCTTCTCTTGAAGCAACCCCCAAACATACACATAATGGGAGCTACCGTAAGATCACCCACCCGATAGATCGCCCATGGGCGGTTATTTTAGCTGGGTGTTTATTTGGGGGTCAAGTTTTTGTAGATGAAAATTTGAAAGCATCTATGTTTTAGTGCACTTTAGTATAAAAAAATCGGATACCTTGAATATGTATATAATAATTAAGACATCAAAATATCTGCCAATTCATTGTATAAACAAAAAGTTGTTTCAAAGAAATTAATTCGCTCGATACTTCATTAATTAATTTGAAAACAAACAAACTATATTATTTATTTATTACAAAAATTCAACTATTTTTATGTTTTTGCAGGTACTAAATACAATCTTTATAATATACAGACTGTATTTAGTATATATATAATATATATATGTTCGGCTCGTAGCAACTTAAAAAGAAAACACTGTCCAAAGAAGTACCAAATATGATTAAAACGAGTTGCCGATTAATAGTGAAGTGAATAAAAATGTTGTAACTTTTATTGTTTTATTATGCTCAATTTAGCAGTTGTGATGGCCTTTGCATAATGGCTCTAGGCTTTTATTTGGCTGTTTTTCCGTTTTACCGCCCCGGACGATCTTATGGTAGACCCCAGTATTTATAGCCATTAGTCTGTATCTTCCATTGCTTTTGTTAATAATAAAAATCTCAACCTATGTGGACTCAATATGCAGCATTGTGTTACATTATATGCACTGCCCATGTCTGGATCACTCCGTTCTGTACCGGTCAAACCCTCAGCGTTTTGTCCATGATACAAGCATTTTGAATGTAGTGTAATATTCGAATACTTTTCAAATAGTTCTTTGGACGATTGAACTCATTCTTGTTGTTTGTGTTGTTAACACAATGTTTCAGCCAATCGATTCTTTAGCCTTCTTCAGGTGTATATACGAATGTAACATCCCAAAAACTATTTCAATGTTAATGACCCTTCTCATAACTTTTTTGTGATTTGCAATCACTTAAACACAAGACACAAGAATACACACATGAAAAGTAAACAAATTAAATTAAATATCACAGCAGGTCTGGTTAGTCACTCAATAGAAACGTGACCAATGTATTTTGGCAGCATGTTGTGTTGGGGGTGATCAATTAAAAAATTGGAAAAAGAGGGTATCAATGAATAAGTTACTTCTCTCGCCTTTTGTTGGGCAGTGGTAACTAAAAAAAAGTCTGAATTAAAAAAAAGGTGTGAATGCAGCCAGACACAAACTAGGGATCAATTTAGGATAAACTTATATTGAAAATTGAACCCCCCCCCCACTAAAAACCTATTTAGGGGGGTAATTTAAAAGAAATGTTTTTTATAGACATAATAAAGAGTAAATGTTTAAATTTCCAGCCCTCTAGCTCTAGCATTGATGCAGTCTGTATGCATGATACATACATACAAACATAGCCAGCTAGCCAGACCAACTTGAAAACTGAAGAAACCAATGTTGACAGTTTTGGTACAGTTTTGGTTGACATTTCTAACTAGAGAAATATCAGCTGATGGCACAGATAATGTTAGCTGAGATATGTTTGACTACAACTAGAACTCTTTCCAGACTGAATTTAATTCTAATTTATACCAGTTTTAAGGTCACTCAAATTTAAATTCAGTTTGTGAGCTATCTACACAAGTTAATCTCTCTATACCATATATTTTCTGGTAGGATTATGCCCAAGCTATATAGTAGAGGCGTTTTTACTTATGTGAAATTCGATCATATCACAAATTTCGAAGTATACAGCCCAAAACAAATGCATGTGTTTGGCGGGCCAGATGTAGCCGTGACGTCTGGCAAAGGTTGAGCTATTTTCTTTGTGTTTTAATAGTTGACTTGACATTAAAGAATTATGTGGTTTAACTTCAGCTTCATCCTCTTGATTCCATCCATTAACCTTTATTTCAGACAACAGATTCCTCCACTTAGAGAAAATGATTAGCTTTTTACATAAACCAGGAGAATGCATCAGAGTCTTCTACACTGTGCATATTTTCAACAGTGTGTGTGGAGAAATGGTGGGGCAATTGCCGGAGTGTCCTTTGATACCCCAATCTACCAAACTTGACTCAGAGGCATGACTGCTGCAGGTGTCAGCAGAGAGAGAAGAAACAAGTTATCACCTGCAACTTAATTATACAAGATTGTATCTTTCACATCGGAATAACAGAAGACTTGTTCTACCTTGATGTCTGTTCTTTATCCACTGATTTTCCACCTTTCCTTCACGTGGGTCTCTCTTTTCTAATCTGATTTTCCAAAATGAAGAGATCAATTTGAACTCGCCTTTGTTAACCCTTTCAAGATTAACCTATGAAGATGCTTTAGGCCTCCTGGATTAAAATGGCCCAGTAGACTTCTAGGAGAGATCTAAGGGACATATACATATATCCTAGCAGTCATAGAAACCTTGGAATATATGTGTGTCCCATGAGTCTTGAAAGAGTTGATTGAGTTGCAGCAATTGGACAGTATTCGGAAGCATTGGAATAAATTGTTTTTGTCTGGGAGGAGAATATATCTCGCAAGATTTGAACTGTAATCCTTAAAAAGATGATTTAAGTGTAATTGTTTTTTTATTAATAGAAAAAATTGAAAAAACAAAACAAAAACATTTTAGTTGTAAAATTTTACACATAAAAACAGTGGGAAATGAGAGCCAGATATAATAACCAAGTTGTTATGTATATATGTGTGCGTGTGTGTGTAATACAAATCAAGCCAGCAAGATTTAAATCATAAAGCCATGAAATAGTATATAATTTGTGTCTTGTTTTTTATGTCTTCCAAATGTAATTCAGGAGATTTTGGGTCAAACTCCAGTCCTAATCTGGAGTTGACTTTGTTTTTCTATCATAACAAGAACAAGAACAAGAACAATCCTCACCAAATTTAGGGGAATAAACTCTTCACTGTTTGTCTGTGCCATGACATTAAACCAAACTGATATGTAAAATCAACATTCCTTTACCGTGAGTAGGTAGCTCTCTTACTGACTGAGCTAAATTGACAAGTCTTACATATCTACAAAAATGTATGTTGGAACTATGGAAGGGCTTATTTCATTCTAATAAATAAATACATTTATAAAATTAACATTTCCCTATTGTGATTTGAAATCACGACCAAGTGACTGGTAGCCAACTCTCTTACCGACTGACAAGTTTTACATATCTAAGAAATTTATCTTAAAGAAACTCAAGGGCATATTTTATTCTAATGAATAAATACATTTATAATAAAAATATATATTTTTATAATTCTTTTTATTTATTATATAAAAGAATACAAAAGTTGCAGTAATCATCTTCTCCCTGCAACAGCCATGCTTGTTTCTGGTTTATTTTGTATTTATCTGACTATTCTAAAAGTCCAAATGAAAAAATCATGAATAAATACAGATAATCAACAAAATAAAACATTTCACATAAATGGTGCCAATGTACATCCATAGTCATTCCACTCTACTTAAACATGCTTCCCTTATATATACTAGCATAGAACCTGTCAAAAATGATGGGATTATGTATGTATGGATAAATTATAAGAAAATACATTCAAGTATAAATGTATTATTTATTGCAAACAAAAAACGCAATCCTCAAACAAATTTATTTTTCTGTTGATTTTCTACAATTTCATACAGACATACCTGGTGTGTTTTTGTGGTATGTGAATACACAGACACAAGCTTTGTTTTACCCCTTTCTCTCTTTCTGTTTCCTATAGCATGACAGGAATCAACAAACAAACAAAAAATGACAACAGCTTTTATATTATAAGATAAAAGATATAAGAAAGACAGCTGTTAGAATTTCCATCTCATGAAAATTACTGAGTATTCATTTTTTTTATTTGTAATAGAAACATTTCACATTAGTTTGTGAAGTGATATTTCCATTGTGAGCAACATTTTCACCTGTGGGGTCTGCACAATTGTGCAAAATGTACCCATCCACTTCTTCATAAAGAAAATGAAATACAGGAAATGTTATTGTTATTCTGATATGCATAAAACATGAATGCATAATATATGATATATTTTTCTATATTATCAAAATATGCTCTCTGCAATGCCAAATATTGCCTGGAAATTCCGGGGGGAATAAATTGTGAGAAAAACAAAGAAAATTTAAACAAAAGACAAAAGATTGGTGTGTGTACTGCAATTCAGATTCAGTCTTATTTAGAACAAAGCCAAAACTTTTCTTTGTATTTTGTCTTCTCAACAAGTTTATATATGTTACAATAAGATTGTGAAACTATAGATGTTGTGAAATCCCTAGTTTCATAATCATTGTAGTAACGGTTAACAAGCTTGTGATGCTGACTATAATTACTGTGGTTACTACTGTAATGAGTTTGATCCTCGCTGGGTGCCCCACTACTCTGGCCTTGTGTCAAACTAAGCTATATATACACTGT
>VCCN01005472.1:5237960-5249700 GCA_006491835.1 Architeuthis dux | reverse complement strand
AAGGATCAAACCCACTCAGGTAGAGAGCCACAGTAGTAAGGACAAACCCACTCGGGCAGAGAGCCACAGTGGTAAGGATCAAACCCACTCAGGCAGAGAGCCACAGTGTTAAGGTTCAAACCCACTCAGGCAGAGAGCCACAGTAGTAAGGATCAAACCCACTCAGGCAGAGAACCACAGTAGTAAGGATCAAACCCACTCCAGCAGAGAGCCACAGTAGTAAGGATCAAACCCACTCGGGCAGAGAGCCACAGTAGTAAGGATCAAACCCACCCAGGCAGAGAGCCACAGTAGTAAGGATCAAACCCACTCGGGCAGAGAGCCACAGTGGTAAGGATTAAATCCACTTGGGCACTAGTTAATGGTCTGTAAAGTTAACTTGCTATCATTCTTCAGCAGGTGCCTCTTAGTCTTTGTTTGGTTTGCAGAATAGTTTCTGCTTCAGAGAAAATTCACTAATCTCTTCTTTGCTGGTGAATCAACACCTTCAAAATATAACTTATTGAACTAATTTCAAACTGAACTCTGCTGATTGTTTTACATCAGAGTTCATTAATTAACATTCTTCAATTTAAAGTTGATTGTAAGAAAAAAAAATGACAATTTTGTTTAAAAAAAGAAAAGAAAAGAAACTTCCTCCTAAAATGGGGAATGCAAAGTGTCTTGTGAAGCTTAAATAATATCTTCACTGTTGCTGCTGGGAGATGGCAATTAATGATAAATGAGAACTTGAGAGTAACTGGTGCATTATTCACTCGACCTAAATTTACTGTGTGCTACACAATAGATTCTGGCAAAAGATATTCATTTATTTATTCATTCTGTTCAGTTTCTTTCCCTGAGGGAGGAGTTAAATACATGATTTAATTCTTCAGGTGCCAAGGGAGATCACCATGTATAAAGCTTTGTGCTCATCATCATAAGATGTTTGGTTGAATTGATTCCATTTTTGATATTTACTAAGTTAGCTTAGTACAGCACAGGTCCAAATGGAAGGAAATTGGACAAGGGAGATTGTGTTATGCCAAACCTTTTAAGTGGGGAGGGCCTGCCTGTCTGCCTTGAAAATTAGCATTCAAAATCTTGGTGTTTATCTGGGCTTGAACACTGATCTCTGGCATGAGTGGGACATATGTAACTATTTCAGCTTTGGGGCAGGGCATAATTGAGTTCATTCTCCTTTCTAAATTAATGAACTTTCTTGGCCTCCTATTACTTTTGGCAGGATAATGTACGATCATAACAATACAAGTTGTAAAAGCATTAAAGGATAGAATGCCACAAAAGGAACAAAAGTGATCACAGATTGAGGATGATGATAAGTTTTGTCAGAACAGGAATATTTAGCTTTATTTGAATTGCTTCAATGAAGTATTGTCACTTATTAATTCTTGACAAGTATTTCTTTCATCTTTCTGTTGCTTTATTTACACTTTATTTATACTGGTAGTATTAGATGTAATTTTATTTGAATTTCTTAGATAAAGCATTGCCAATTATTATTAATAGAGAGCTCTTATATCCTTTGCTGCCTTTATCATTGTCAGTCTGTTTGCTTCCCTTCTGTATTTGCCTTACCCGTGGACAAAAGCAAACATGAACCAGGTGAACTATTTGGTTCTAGTTGTTTGCAGCTTTTGTCATGTAATTTCCAACTAAATGTTGTGTGTAAGTTTCACTGGTAATTTTCTGTTTAATCTTAATTTTTCATTGCGCAGCCGTTTGATCTTTATTCAAAGTAGCTTTCAACAAAATCATTTGATTATTTCTATTCAGTACCCATCGACCTCAAGTCAAATTTGTAAAGAAGAAAATATCTGTTCTTAGCACACAAACAAACGTGATTAGGTTCATGGTAGTTTGTTAATTTGAATTATTAAATCAGCTTTTGTTTTAAATTTAGAAAACTGAATGAGCAAAACATTTTGAAATAAGGTGTTGACATGACTAGCATTCTTCTTTTTTTAACATAACTAGCATATTTCCTTTTTTAACATGACTAGCATTCTTTGTATTAACATGTCCAGCATTCTTCTTTTTTTAACATGACTAGCATTCTTCTTTTTTAAAACATGATTAGCATTCTTCTTTTTTTAACATGTCTAGCATTCTTTGTATTAACATGTCCAGCATTCTTCTTTTTTAACATGTCTAGCATTCTTCTTTTTTAAAACATGATTAGCATTCTTCTTTTTTTAACATGACTAGCATTCTTTGTATTAACATGTCCAGCATTCTTCTTTTTTTAACATGTCTAGCATTCTTCTTTTTTTAACATGACTAGCAGGCTTATGTTAATTTTATATATCTGTTTGCTTTAGCATGACAAAAAGCAACCAACCAACAAACAAACAAAAAAGTGACAGCAGGTTTTATATAATAAGATAAATGTAAAAATATTAACATTTGTAAACACAGCAACATCATTTTAAAGAGTAGGGTCACAAGATGTATGATTTATTTAAAAAAGGCTGGAGAATTAACCTGGCAAAATCATGTATTAAGAGCAAATAATTAAAAAAATGAAAAAATAGTCAAAATAAATTATCAGTTTTATCCTTGCATCTTATTTTAAAACTTCATCATCATCAGCCTTTTAGCATCTGTCGCCATCATGGGTGTCACAGAGTCAATACTCTCTTAACTTGTCTAGTTTGTCATGCCATCTTTTTTTTTGCCAGCCACAGTTTCGCATATGATCTCTGGGGATCCACATTGTGAGTCGTGATGTCCAGCAGTTGTCTGATATTCTTACTACATGCATTCTATGATATCTCTAACTCCTGTTTTGTTGACTTGCTGGTTTGATGGCCAAGAATATAAACAACTGACATAAGTTCAAAACAAGATATGAAGACATATTTTAAATTTCCAGCTTTAAGATATTGATCCATATCACTCCCTTAGGACTAAGTTCAGACAGAAGAAGAGAAAAAAGTTATCAGATTTTCTTGTGAGATATCTGACTTTTGAAGTATTGAAAGAACTGTCAAAAATGAGGTTTTTTATGCCCCAACACAAGATGTGAGCATGGGCATATGGGAACTCTTTGGTTAAGGGGGGGGGGGCAGAGGGCTTGATTTTCCAGAAATTTTACACAGATAAAAACACAAGTACTAATTTCCGATAGAAAGTCTTTTTATCAATAGACAGTACACAGTTAATACAAATCACACAACATACAACTTAAAAGAAATATTGTTTTCTGCATTTCTTAGCAGCCAAAATATCAATTGCCTGAATTTTCCCCACTGTTTTGCCTGAATTCGACTGGTATACCCATGGACGTGAGTCCTTCAGTCCCAGTGGCTGTCAAAAATTTCAACTTTACAAGTAACTCATCTTTATTGTCATAAGGGAAGGTCTTGTGTGAACTAAAAGGCAAATACAGGATTCTTTTTAATGATACAAAATAACCTGAGCTTTGGAATGGATTTCTTTTTCCAAATGTGGGGAAACCTCTTCAATTTTCACACTATTTCTTTGTTTTTCTTCATCTTCCATTTACAGTACTTGGATCTCAAAGATTTTTCAACAGGAAAATGTTAGAAGACCAACACAGCTTTGGTTTTCATTTTGATTTCATGGGATAAAACAATTAAATACAGTGCCATACAATTTGGATAATTCAAACAGTGAAATCCTGGTTCTATACTGTAATAATTTGTAAATGAATGAGCTATATGGATTGTAATGAATGAGCTATATGGAGTGTAATGAATGAGCTATATGGAGTGTAATGAATGAGCTATATGGAGTGTAATGAATGAGCTATACGGATTGTAATGAATGAGCTATATAGAGTGTAATGAATGAGCTATATGGAGTGTAATGAATGAGCTATATGGATTGTAATGAATGAGCTATATGGATTGTAATGAATGAGCAATATGGATTGTAATGAAAGAGCTATATGGAGTGTAATGAATGAGCTATACGGATTGTAATGAATGAGCTATATGGAGTGTAATGAATGAGCTATATGGAGTGTAATGAATGAGCTATATGGATTGTAATGAATGAGCTATATGGATTGTAATGAATGAGCTATATGGAGTGTAATCATCATATCCTAAATAAGAGACATGCCTGTTACACTTATCAGTAGCAGCCATAAGTCCCTCTCCCATCCTACCCTCTTATTGAACTAATTTTCTTTTCTCTCCTCTCCCTTCCTACCCTCTTATTAAACTAACTACCATGTCTGTCACACTTATAGTGTCGGTAGCAGCCATCAGCCAAGCCTGTTGTTGTACACCTATAATAACCATCAGCAAATGATGAATCATGGACTAGTGTAACAAGAAAGCTACATTATTACATTGACACTGAGTTCAAGAAAATAACCTCACTCATTTTTATAAATAAACAAAAAGCAAAAAATAACCTCACTCATTTTTTGCTATTTGTTTATGTTAAGTAAAATATTATATATAAATATTTTCGGACTGTTGTCCTCATCACGGTTCATCTTCTGAACACAACGTTCCGGCCATTGTATCCTATGGCCATCTTCAGGTGTAACATGCAATGTCCGTAAGGAATGAGAGTCTCTTTTATTAGTTTCCCTCTCCGGTGGTGCAAAGCCAAAAACGGTATCAAATAGAAATTTTAAACTTGCAACGTTTGCAAATAGGTTATTCTATTTTAGCAAGTACAGCTTGTTCCATAATTTTAACAAGGAAAAGTTCTCATTTTTTTTTCTTCTTTGTTACTTTGAGACTGATAAAAGAGACTCTCTTTCCTTACGGATATTACATATTACACCTGAAGAAGGCCGTAGGGTACAACAGCCAAAACATTGTGTTCAGAAGATGAACCGAGATGAGGACAACAGTCCGAAAACACTTATACATGATGATAAATTCTCATCTGAAAAATTCAGACAGAAATTGAAATATTATAGTTAAAGATTTATTTTCCCCCAAAATACTAATATTTCAATATAAGGAGTCAAGAAAATAACATTGAATGCTTATTGTTAAAAAAACAATTTGTAAATATTGTAAGCCAATTCAAACTTCCCATGTTGTCTTGAGGAAGAAAATAGTTTCAAACAGCTTTAAGCTATATACCTGAAGAGAAAAAATATACCTAAATTTTCTAAAGCTAAAAACCACAAAAAGAATGAGAATAGTGTTTGAATAAACAAACTCATAACAATGGGTAATCAGCACCTTTTCATGACAACAGTCAGACATCGTCAAACTTCTTCTCTTTTTCTAACAGACTGAATACAAAACGGATATTTGTTAATTTTCATCATTGTTCATTTTGTTCAATTGACATTGATAAATATATACAATTCGCATTAAAAAATGAACTTTATATATATATAGGTGGCTTCCAAGGTGGACGCGGGTTCGATCCCCGCACAAAGTTTGTTTCTTTATTCACATTTATGATTTGGGACGCTCATATATATATATATAATACCTGTCATTTTACTTCTAATCGCTTGGTTTTGTGAGTTAAAAACAGGAACATTGCGCAAGAAGAACCATGTTTTTTGCAATCAACATAACAAGGCATGCATTTAGTCATGTTTTGTGGTTCTGAATGATAAATTTCTTGAAAATATTATTTTTAATAAAATTAAATTGTTAAATGAAAAAAAAGCAAATTTTTGGTACCATCCTTCTAAAATCAGAATTGATCAAGGAGATTAAAAAAGTGAACTCACATTGCTATATGGAAGAGTTGCCAAACTAGTGGGATAATTTTGACCCTACCCCCACCCACCTCTGCTCAAAATCCATAATGGCCCCTACAATCTCAGAAAATAAAAACAGATGTTGTCCTCGTTCAAATACTTATGAGAAATATTTGTTTTATGTATAAATTATCATTGATAAAAAAGTATTGCTCATAAGTATTTGAACAAGCACAAAATCTGTTTTTATTTCCTGAGATTGCAGGGACCATTACGGATTTCAACTTGATGTGACTGCTCAACAGGGACAAGGTATGAAAGTCTTGGCCTAACAAAGAAATATGTTAAAAGCATCTGCATCCTACGTTACAAACATTGCTGTTTATTGAAAAAGAAATTCTGTTTGCTACTGGAAAAAAGAGTGTCCTTTTTACATACAGATAGTACACCTGAGGAAGGCCATTGAATGGATCAACCGAAACATTGTGGGAACAACAAAAAAACAAGAAGAATGAGTTTGATTGTCCGAAAAACTCCTTGAAAGAACCGGGTGACTTCTACTGAAAGAGATGTTTTGAGTTACACCAGTCTATCATAAAAATCTGGAGAAATCAGACATTTAATATTTGGAAAAGAAAATGTTTCCTTTTAGCTATAAAGACATTTTATGATCCTTCTTTACACTTGAAGGAAATCTCAGTTAATAAGATCCCATAAATTCATTTCAAAGATGATTTCTTTATGTTTTGATAAAAAGACTCTGCACTCACCACAGTAAAATTGTAATCATAAAATGAAACAGTTTGTGTGAAAAAGATAGAAATAGCTATAAAATAAAGTTGATTCCTCTATTGAAAATGAATCTTTGAAGCTTGAAAAATAGTTAGAAGTTTTGGTAATTATTACCTTTAATATTAATTAAGATTTAAAGTTTTAATAATAATTTACAGTTGAAGCTTGAAATCAAGGCAGAGAGGGAAAAGTTGATAATTAAGTTGAATTTATAATTATCCCTTGGCATTTGCTAAGATTGAAATGACTCGATTTTGACTTTCTCTCATCAGAGGCAGAAGTGTTTATTTTAATTGTGCATCTGCTGATTTTTTTAATCCCATAACCCAGTGCAAAGTTGTTGGAGGCATCACAGATGACATAGTCCATCCCTCTTCAAGCTCATTTGGAATCAGAGTTATCTGTCTTCTAGACTGGTTGCTAACTATAGCCAGAGAGCTCAGTCTGCCCTACTATTTACCTATAGCTGAGATAGATTCATGATTTTCCCAGGGGAATTACTGCGAAGCGAACACAAACTGTCTCAGCTGGAGTTTGAACTCGGCTCACTAATTCCATTCTCCATGTTGTTAACTGTTAGACCACTCTGCACCTCCTGCATTTGAGTATAGTTATATGGCAAGAATATATGGCAGAAGGTGAGGTGTTTTTTATGTGTTTGATTTTAGGCCTCTGACAAAAACATTAAAAGTCCATAGTATTGCCTTAGATTTTAAAATGAAGGATGTTTGTTACTCATCATTTAGAAGGACATTACTGGTAATTATCAGATGGGGTGGGGAGTATTGGTACAGAGAAAGACACTTATTTTGATCACTTTGGGGACAGGATCTTTTAGATAATAATAACTGTCTGATAACATCCTCTGTATAGGAACAATTTACATTCATTATTATAAACAACTTTACATTATACAAAATTAATATTAATATTTTAATATAATTTTAATTCATTTTAAATAAATTTTGATAACAATAGCCGTTTGATAACATTATCTGTGATTATAATAAATGGCTTCTCATATATATGGCGGATTGCTCATAGGTTGTAACAGCCTGTAATTGAAAACATGGAAATTGGCTAAAGCTGAAGTAGGATATGTTAGATTTCTAACAGGAAAAATATGTTCTTCATGAATAGCACTGGGCAATAACTGACTTAAACAGCCCCATGTCATTTTGTTTATTTTATTGAATTCTTAGATGCTATCAATTCTATTTATTTTTAAATAGAGCATTCTAAGTAGTTAATGGGCATTAAAAGATAAAGCTTTTAATATTCAACCATGTTATTTAATAAGAAACATTCCTTTCATTAAATTAAGAATCAACTGAATATAAGACTTTTGTAAAGAAGAAAAACTCCCATGTACACTTTTGTTTAAATCTTTAACTTGAGGATGCTTTGACAGTAACGAATTATGGATTCTCCCCACCTAAATTTACGGATTACTTACTATAGTTGACTTCATCCGACCCATCAGAACAATCATCATAGCTATCACATTTGTAGTTAGCATCTATACATTGTTCATTTATACACTCAAATTGGTTAGGTGGGCAACGTCATGCAGCTTCCTCTGTATTTGAGAAAATACGGCAGCAGATTATCTTTGAAAAGTGCTGTGTAAAGCAAAGGGTACTTTCACAATTCCTTCAGGAAAAAGAAAATCTTTGATGATTCTTGAGAATGGTGTTGTTGGGAATCTTTAAGGAAAAAAGACCTATTATTTTGTATGAAGTTATTGATTACCCAAGGAAAAGAGTGTTGTGGATGATCTCTGAAAAGACAGTTCACTCTAACAACCTCACCCCTGGACTGGTTATGGGGAGAGGATGTTTAATTGACAAAACTAAGGGGAGAAAACCTAACAACTTGAAGGATTTTCTTCATTCATCCTTTTAAAAGGACATTACTGGTAATTTTCCGAGTGGATGGGGAGTGTTGGTATTTGAAAAAAGAGAGCAACAGATTATCTTTGAAAAGTGGGGTGCTGTGTGAAGTAGTCCGATTTCTTGAAGGGGAAAAACCATTAATGATCTTTAAGCAAAAGATCTTTGATGATTCTTGAGAATGGTGTTTGTAATCTGTAAGGAAAAGGATCCCTTGTTTTGTACAAAGTTATTGAGTTCTCTTTAAGAAAAAGAGTGTTGTGGATGATCTATGTAAAGAAAGATCACTTTAATATCCTCCCCTGCTAGACTGGTTTAGGGAGGGGGATGTTTAATAGCAAATACTAAGAGGAGAGAACCATTGGCTGACAACACATTCCAAGTCATTACTAGCTATTTGCTGGTTACAACAAAACTGCCTTTTAAAGTATGAAGCCAAGTGTGATGAAACACTGCATTGGTCCTGATATGCATTGAAATGTTGAAACAAATTTGGTGGTAAAGCCTTTAAAAATTTATGTATTTGTATGAGTGAACATTATCTTCTTTGACTTTGTGAATAAAAATAAAGCATTTCTACGTTTAGACTGCTTTAGGGGCAAGATGTTTAATTGACAAAACTTAGTGGGGATGATGTTTAAATGTCCACTCTAGGGGGGAGGATATTAAAGTGATCCAAAAGTTTTTGTTGACAATTTGATGAAATGGGCTTGTTAGTAATATTTGAGAAAAAAATGGCAGTTGAAATTTTATTTGGAAAAGAAAGGATGCTGTATGTAGTCTTTGAGGTAAAGAATAATGTCAGTAATCTTTGCAAGAAAAACAACAACTGTAAATACAGGATTCCTCCGCTATCTGAAAGTAGGGCGTTCCTATAAAAAAATGTTGTACGCCAAAATGGAATAATGGGAAGAAGCAATGAAAATGGCACAATAACGTTTTCAGGGACCCAAATTTGATCCATGAGAAAGATTCATTTTTCAGTCTTCACTGGTTGTTATTTAAGTACACAATCCTTGTTTTGATTAATTTTAAAAAAATTTTGTAATACTATTTCTTCACAATATTCTTTTTATGTAGTTAAAGGGGTCTGAAGTCTATGTTTCATCCTTGTTTTGATTAAATTAAATTAAATCTTTGGTATAAAATTCGCAATTTCTGTTTGAACAGCATAAAATATGTATTTACCTATCTATATAACACCAAACAATTTTATTTATTTATTTTTTGTTTAGTTTTTGAATTTTTAAATTAATAGTCTACCCGACCTTTCATTTCGCATATGAATTTTAATCTATGTTTTATCCTCCAACAATATTTTTATCAGTCTACAAACAGTGGACCTACTTACTTAATTTACCTACTTTAATTTCCTAAAACTTCTTAAATTAAACAAAAGATCATTAGCCCCTTTTTTGAAACTACTTATCTCAGACTCTTTATCTTTATTTTAAAAGTTGTGGGAGGATGAAAGTTTTTTTTGAGCATTCCCGGACCCCAAAAATAGTGATGATGGTGTGTTAGTTTGAGTCGTATGAGATTGGAAGGTAGGATACTGGGGTGTTGGAAGGAGAAAAAGAGAATGCGTGCTGCCTCTATAACGGTTTGTTGCAAACAAATGTTGAACGTCATTTTTGTTTTTCACCATATTTTTTGTAAAAGCAAAAAACTGGCTGAAAGCAAACTCTGGAAAAGTGAAAGGGGAAATCTGCATTGATGAAGGAAGTTGTGTTAAGTTTTGAAATGAGTCATTATCATTATTCCACAAGTGGTTCAAACTATTCTTGTCCCCTTCCTGCTTTTAGCACTATGTTTTGGCTGATTTATTCTTCGGCCTTCTAGTTTACTTTCTTTTTAAAATCTTTTATAGATATTTCTAGATAGATTTCGAGTCCAACTTAAAAAAAGATCGTAGCAACATATTTTGAGTAGATCAACATATATGCTAACAACACAATGAAACAATAAAAACACAATGAAACAATAAAAACAATAAAAACAAAGATGATTGATTGATTAATTTGTTTAGCGGCATATCAACCTTTGTGACTTTGGTGAAAGGTTATTTTTCAAAAACTAGAGTCTTGTGACTTTGGTGAAAAAAACAGGTGCCCCCTGTTTGGGGTGGGGTCGGGAATGCAGTCGGTGTATTCTAGGGCCCCAGCCGACAGGGCCGGACAAAGATGAGAATACTTGTCTTGAACAACTTATTGAATAATGAGGAAAGTTTGTAACTTTTGAGTGAAGAGTAACTATCGATTAAATTTAGAAGAGTATTGGTCAAAATCTGATAAGAACGGTGGTTTGAAATTTTGTTTGGACAATTGAATTTCTCCTTCGCATCCTTAATGTTGTCAACACAATGTTTCAATCGATCCATCTTCAGCCCTCGGCAGGTGTATAATCCGAGAAAAGAGGCAAAATCTTTATTTTCCAGGAAACAACACCATCAAGATTCAATTGTCCAAACAAAATTTTGAATGTTAATGACTCTACTTAAAGTTGTAGAGAATAAGAATGATGGTATTGATTATCTTTTGCATCCATACACATTGATGTATGAGGCGGGGGGCAATGGGGATTCTCATAAAATGAAATTAAAGTTGACAGTAAATGTGTAAGTAATGTAAATAATGTACAAAATCTTTTCAAGAAACTTCAAGTGAAATATGAATGCTGATGCTTATCCAAGCTTTCATCGGAGAAATTGACTGATTTCTAAAAATTTGCATTGCATTGTGTTAAAACCATTGAAAACATTTGGAAAATGCACACAAATATAACCTTGGCAGATTGATTTATTATTGAAGAAAAGAAATAAAAAATCATGTGATGATTAAAAGAATATGGAAATGAATGCAACAAGAACATTACACACCTTGAAAAAGAGTTGCATTCAATTAAATCACTTAAATAATTTAATTTACTCCCTCTCTTTCTCTATCAACTTACGTTTATCAGAACCACTATATGTGTGTTATTTATACACACACACACACACACATATATATATATATATTCTATGAAGCTTTTATAACTTCCACTACTAACAATGTTATTAAGAAAAATAAATTTAACTTATTTCTCAGAGTATTGATGTGACCATATATTCGTTGATGTAGTCAGTGACTTAGGCCTCATTTCTCAATCTTTACCCACCGTTATCTCTTTCCAAAATTCTTATGTTCAGCTTCCCAATTTTTCTAACAAGACACATCTTATATATATACTAATTTTACAAAGAGGAAGAAGTGATTTTTGTGGCTACTAGAAAAAGGTACTCAGAAAGACAATATTTTATACACTGAAATTACTAGTGTATTTAACTTGAAAAATCCTCAGCTACTTATCACGACAATGTTTTCAGGGTAATTTAAAAGTAGTACTGTTTAACTTGCCATGG
>VCCN01005472.1:5226354-5237218 GCA_006491835.1 Architeuthis dux | reverse complement strand
TTTCTTTAAAAACACAAAACACACACATATATATATATATATTATTTGTGTATACACATATACATGCCATATATGCATGTATGTAAAAGTATAAACATAAATACATTCAGAATATATATGTATCTAAATGTATTTCTTTATGTAAGTTTGTATATGTACAAGAAGAGAGTTGTATTCATTTCTCAGATAAATAAATTCCATTCTTTCATTGTTGGTCGTGGAAACATTTTTAGCTCTGACTTTTTTCAATCTCAACTCTGAAGTAGAAGTGATTGATTGATTTTATTCTTCTATTTTTTAATCAATAAATAACTGATTGAAAACAAAACTGAAAGCAAAATGTTATCTTGAAAACAAACAAACACTTTTGATCATCCTGAGGTCTTTGAATAAAAAGTGAAAAGCAAAAAATTGAGAAATCAATCGTCAGGCAATAACCTTTCAGCTCTCAGTTTGATAAAATGGAAGCTTTCCACCCAGCCCAGATCTTTTGTTAATCAAGTTTTTAGGGAAAAATAATTATGTGCTAATCATATTGGATGGGAGGGATTTGCATCCCTCAGCAGAAAAGGCTTATAGATGAGAGAGTCTTTGGTATTATTTTGTATGCATTATTTTCCTTTTTAGGAAGGGGAGAAAAATCACACAAACGCCAAAGGAAAACAGTTTGTTTGGGGTTTTTTTTGAGAGGTGATAAGGGAGAATATCATTGCCAAAAAATGGCAAATAACTTCCATTATTGATTAAAAAAAAAATTAATGTTTATTATTATAATGTTTTATTATTTCTGAGCTTGTCAGTATCTTCCTTCATTCTTTTCTCACTTTTTCCCCCATCTCTTTCTCTTATATCTATTTCTATTATTTTTAACCTATTTCTTTCCTTTCTTCTTTATTTTCTCTCATGATTTCTTTCAATTCTATAAATGTAAATCCAACTTCATTTCTTTTCTATTATTTCTTTTAAAACTAATTTTGGATTTTGTTATATCTTTCTTTCTTTCTTTCATTCTTTTGAAGTTTATTTATCTCCTTTCAAAGTTTTTCTTCATTCTCATCTCAATTTTTTTCTGTTATACTTCTAAATTTCTTCCTTGAATTTTTGTTCATGATTAATCTTTCTTTTAGTGTTTCTTTCTTCCATTTCTTACTTTCTCATTTTTCCTTTCATTTCTCTTGTTAATTCTTTCTTTCTTCCATTCAATCCCCCAACTAAAATTTTCTATACAGTTTTCTAATGTATAGAGAAGAGTTAAATCTTTCTTTATCGTCAACTACAGAGGCTAGTCTCGCAGATCATTATTGCTCTAGTGAGTTCAAGCCTGTGGTAGACAGTTTTATCCTCGTTTTACTATAAGTTATAAATCTTTGCCAAAAAGTGAATAATGAAACAGAAAATTCAAATATCAGCATAAGAGGTGTCTATCCAATCAATGGACAACATTTCAAAATTGGCCAATGCTTTCAAACCTAATCTTTCTATATCTAGCAGCTACAGTTTTTATTTTTGAGATGAAAACTTCCTCACCAAGTTTTTATTTAAAAATCTTTTCTTTTTTAAAGATATTATTAAAAAATCTTTCCTGAGTAAATGTTTATTAGACACTTGAATTTTGTTTTACCTTTTTTTAAATGCAAAACTGTATAAGGGTCACAAATCCCAATATATAAGTTAACATAAAACTATAAAAAAACTTTTATTCTCTGTATGCCACATCATCTGATGCAGAACTGGATTGAGGCCAACTGATAAAATAAGCACAACGGTTTGAATATTTATATCTTCTGCTTCACTTTTCTTGCAGACCAGATCTCAACAGTTTTATTTTAACACTCAAAACAAGTGAAACTCACACATAATGGAATGGAAACAGGTGATATCTGACAACATCTTCAAATTATCAAAACTGTAAAGCCTTATCAAGAGAAAATAAAGTTGAACATGGAAGATAAGGATAATCATAAAACATTCAACTAGTGTAGGGTGTATCAGTGAAAGAATTATGACAGGCACCATAGCTAAGGGACATAAATCTGTAGTACCTTGCCTCCCCTTGGTGCCCGAAGTACAGCTAGTGCTTATTAGTCAATCCAGTGCTTGTTTGATGGTAAAATTCTCTTAATATTTTTTAATATGTTTTATATTCTGCTTGATAAATACTTAGAACCCAGTTCAAGCCTAAATAATCAGAATGCTGACTCGCATCATTACTCATTCCTGTTTAATTCACTAACCTCCAAGCCACAGATCTGCACTTAGTGTGCATTAAAGCAGTACCTACTTTTATAAAAAAATTGGAACCATCATAGCCTCTTATTTCATTCACTACATTGACTAAACCGTAATTCAAAACAGCACACTGTGGTGATTGTAGAAAAGAACAAGACAATCAAAAAAGAAAATATAATTTTTCTGATTATGTAGCTTAAAATAGCCAATAATCAATAAAAATGAATAATTATGTATTGATTTATTTGAACTATTGAACTATAATCTTGGTTGTTATAAATGTTATTATAAACAGAACATTCCAGCCTCCGGTCTTCCCCATTTTGTTCTTTATTTTTGGCTGTCTTTTGGCTCAGGGATATTTGTATTACTTGATTCTTGTGTTATTTTATAACAACTAAGATAAGAACAATAGTTTGAATAAATCAATGCATAATAATGACAATTCCTCATTTAAAAAATCAGACAAAAAAATTATAAAAATGGATGAATTTGGTATCCAGAAATTCAGTGGCTAGGAGGTTGATCAAGCAGTTTAATTAAACTAATGTTAATTTTTATAAGAACAAGATTCTGCAATAAAACCCATAATATTCTTTTAGTCCATTGTTGGAGACATCAAATTGAAAATAAGTAAAATTGCCAAACTTTATCGCGCTTCACTACCCAAAGATATTTCTTCCATTTTCTTTTATCTATCAGAAAACTATATTTGTCTTGATTTGCCTTTCTCTTAAGTTTGAATGCTTTTCTGGAATGCAGCCATTGGAGAGAAGATGTTGATAAAAATTCTGAACAAGGAATTATCATCTCTTGCAAAAGTCTGTTCATTTATTCACATCCATCACAAAAAGGCTGACAATAATATTCATGTATCATTCATCTATTTTTCTGTAACTATATGATCGCAGGAAGTGGTTCTTGAAAAACCAGGAAAGACATTCTTTCTTACATTCTCTTTGATTTTGTCTGTTTGCCAGAATAAATGGCTGCGGGTTTCTTCATCCATCTCAAGTGTACATTGCAAAGATGTATAAACAAACATGAAAAAATGCTTATTTGCATGAACTTCTGATTCATTTATTCATTGTGTTGTGAGAAAGACTTGCTAAACTATTGTCAGTTTTGATGGAAATATTGTTTGGTAGACATTGCATTATTAAGAGCAGCATAACATGTACCTTTACCCTCAAGGGAAATGGGATTGATAAGGATTGGACTGGCAGTACAGAACATTCTTCCATGAACAGAAACAAAAGATTCTGTTCAAACTTCCAAGTTGGAAAATATGCTAGTTAGTAAAAGAAGAAAAAACATTATAACCACAAAGAAGATTCAAATGTTTAGCTTTAAAAAAAAAGGTCATTTTAACAAACTATAACTGTATTTGCATCAGGAGACTTGTGGAAAGCAGATAAACTAGGTTTAGTTTACTTTGCAAATTAATTTATACAAATTAAAAATAGTTAGAGGTTTATCTCATTATGAAAGATAGCAGTAGTTAATTATCTGAATTTCGTGGATGATAAGAAGCAACAGAAGGTGAGGATATTATTTTTTTAGAAGTATCATCAAATGATAATAGTAATTAGTTTTACATCCTGGTAAGGAAAATTAGATCATGTTGGGTTTTCCCTTTTTTATTGTTAAACTTTCAAAAGATATTTCTTCCGCAGTGAACACTTCAAGTTGACTTATCTTCTTCCCTTTAATGAAATTATTGCATTTAAGGACATTTAAGAGACAAACAGCTGTCTTGAAATGGAATACATTTAAAAGAAAGAAACTTGTTTATTTTCTACTGAGAATGGTTACAGTGCAGCGAAAAATCATCTTTCTCTCTATCCACCTCAAAGAATAGTAATTTTCATCACAATCATTGTTGTCGTGGCTATCTATCGAGGTCAAGGATGATGGTCTACGTTAAACAGAACAATGATGCCTGTGCATGCATTTGTTTAATGTGTACTGTGTTGTTGCACTTCAAGAAGCACACAGTACTTTACAAATGGCATGGCAACCAAGAAGATTCGAGCTAATGGATCGGTTATATTGACTTTAAAAAGCCGCTAGTTTTTTTTATTACATCCTTTGAAAAAAATGTTGTTTTCTTGGAGCTTCAAAAATGATATCCATTTTCTTTGATTGTCAGAATGTGTCTCCCCATCAGAATCCCAAAAGAAAATATGGTACCTTGAAACATTCTTTCCAAACTTTAGATTATGAAAATCAGAAAAATAGTTTATATTAAAATTTTGGTACTCAATTTTGTTTAGATATCAGATATGTAGTGTCCCTGTCAAGGTAGACAATGGGTGTAACAACTTTTAATTCAAATTTCAGCAGCTGAAATGTCCATGACAGGGTCCAAGAAAATAATAAATATATATGACTTGAAAACTAGACAAGCCTTTTTATTCACTAAGGGGTTTCAATATAAATTCATGTAAGATCCAGTAAGAAAAGATGACAGAAATTGTTTGTTTCCTTTTAATTTCTCTAATTGAGAAGTAACTTTATATCACATTGAATTTCCTGCTTTTTTGCCAACATGTCACACATTCAAGACTTAGCAAGGTATGATATGAAAAGAAAAGAATTAATTTGGTCTCTGTATAAGATATGTGAAGCAAAGATAAGTAAAAAAAACTGCTTACCAGTGAGTGTGACATGTTTCCTGACTGAGAGAAACTAAGATTTGAAATCCACTTAATGGATGAGACCAGTTGTCTGGATTGCTCATAGACCTTTGTTAGGATTAAAAGACCTTCAAGTACAGCCTACATTGATTTTACAGAATAAATTAACTTTGCCTTCATTTTAGAAACAAACCAGAAACACTGACGCCCTTTATTTTAGAAGGGAATATCAAGAAAAAAATACATTTCTCTGAATTCCTCTCATCTATCACCCAGTTTTTTTAACTCCTCCTCACATTCTGGCCAACAAAGGTTACGTGTACTTTTTGAGTCATTTCTTTGAAGGGAAGGGAGGGGGGAGTCTTATATGCCGTCAAATACAGTAATAATGGATTAAGCATTTCATGATCTTTTTCTTCTTAATTCTTAATTTGGCCATCAGTTGCAAATCTTCTAAAACTGAAGGCTTTGATGATGTCATAAGCCTGACAGTGTTAATGCACTGATTTCAAATATAACACTGAAAATAATTTTACTGAAATACTTAATTTTGCTTGTTGTTAAAAAAATGTTGAATTCTGAGATGACATATTTTCATTATAAATTTTTAGGTAGTTCTTTCCTCATCTTATTTTAGCTTTTTCTAAAAGAATTTCTAGGTCAAATGCTCTCTGACCATTAAAGTCAGCAGTATGAAGTAGGAATAAAGAAGTAGTTTCTGGTGAGACTTGAACCCACTTCCCATATTCTGGGAGCTTGGCTTTCATGGACAAAATTATAACCAATTTGGACACAGATGACTATGGCTAGATGGGGAATAAATCTGCAGTAATATTGCCAACTCCCTACTCCAAAACTTCATACCAGATTGGTTTGGTTTTTCCCATCTACTAATTGTGTAGTTATTCTAATGGTAGGAATGTATTCAACCTAGAAAGTTGTTAGGAAAAACAAAAATAAGACAAGCTAAAAACTGATAATAGTTTTCTCATCGTTTTTGTTTTGTTTACTCTTTCACCCGGTATGTTCCCTGGCTGTTCTGGTGTTGTCTGAAATTCTTAAATGAAGCATTGTATTTTTCCATTAATTATTCAAAACCAATGTAGCATGGTATGGCATATAATAAAATCATCTGTTCAAGTCTAATCCAAAGCTACTTCTTTACTCCTACTTCACGCTGCTTACTTTACTGGTCAGAGGTCATTCAACCAAGAAAGTTGAGATGAAAGGCAAAAATTAGATGAAGAAAAGACGAGCAAAAATTAATAACAAATAAGTTTTCTTTTGCAGTTTCGATTTTGATTCTTTGATTCTTAAAATCATTTTTCCTTTTCTCTTTCAGAAAATCAAGGTGCATGTTCGATTCTCCCCAGTTCTGGAAGAAGAGAAAATCAAAAAGGAAGGGGTGAAAATTGCAACCAAGATTTTGCAGGCAGAAGCTGAAAAAAAATACCAGGAATCTTTGCAGAAATCAGAAGAAAATGACGAGAACTCTTTGGTAATAAATCTATACTAATATTTGATCACTCTGTTTGTTTGTGCCTCTTTCAAGGATGGTGAAATTTACCATACAGTATATCATCTCCCGGCGAAGATCTCAATCTATATGATGTTAACCTCTGAGGTCATTCAATGTCACCATAGGTCATTTCTGGTAATTTTAAAACAATTTTCCAATTTTTTGGCCACAATGTTGCACCTATGAAACTAAAATTAGACATAGGGATGAATCTTTCCATGGCGAAGCTCATATGCATTGTTATTTTGACCTCAAAGGTCACTTGAGGTCACAATTTTCAAACTTGTGGGCCACAATTTTGCACCAAACATGCTGAGCTTTTGCATATGGGTACATCCTCTCATGTCGAAGGTAAGAGTCTAGGCGAGTTTGACCTCAGAGGTCATTCTAGGTCATTTCTGGTCATCTCTACTCAATTTTCCCAGTTTTTGGTAATACTTTGGCTCCTATGGAACTGTATTTGGCACACAAAGTATTTGGCAATTTGATTTTGCCATTAGAGGTCATTCGAGGTTACCATATGTCATTTCTAGCCATTTTTCTAGATTAAATGAACTTTTTGGGGCCATTTTGCAGCCAAACCATTACATAGGTAATTTAGTAAGTGGGGTTAACCTGGGCAGAAAAAAACATGATAGGATAAGTGGTGCTGATCCCCCAAGATCATTGGAGGCCAGCACAGGTTACTTTGGGATTAAAATAGCTTTTGGGAGCAAAACGAAATAACTTTAGAGGCTAAATAAATTGTCTTTTTTACTTTTGTTTGTAAAAAGTTGTGCAACCCTGAGAAATGTTTTCAGACTAAAATTATCAAATTTTAACAAAGCACAAGTCAGTCTCTCATGATTGCTGGCCTTTACCTGACTTATCCATGCTTTTCCCATGGATAACTTTATTGGATATTCTAGGCTTGGATCCCCGGACAACCTTTTTATACTGGCACCCAATGGGAGAAGCACTTATGTAGTGTCTCCGGATGGCCTGTTGAACTAAGGGACGACATCATTTGTTCTTTTTTATGCATCAGAATATTTCTTCCATTACAGCTACTTTACATGTGTAAATAGTGTTCATTGGTTGGTTAAGAAGAACATATTTTTCCTGTTTGGTTATATTATCAGTTATTTTTCCCACTGGCTAACGCCAGATATCTCTGCTAGTATATATATATATATTTGTTTTGTTTTTTAAATTCTTTTTGGCAATGTAAATCTATTGAGAAATTTATTTGTTAAATACAAAACTTGTAATGTTTTTGATAGTATTCTTTTGCTACCTCAGAAGTACCGTATTTTAGCGTTACTCAAAATGGGCACCTCACCTCATTAGCCAAATAAATACTCACATCAAGTAACTTGATTGTATATCTTCCCAAAGGAACATTGTTTACCATTTTGTAATGCCTTATCTTGGCTAAGCCAAGTCAATTTCATATTAAATTGTTTAAAGAATATATTTGAAGCTTCAGAACGACGTACGCATGCTTGCATAATGAATAACGTGATAACTGTAAAAAGAAATAAATAATTAAATTAATTTTGTAATTCACCAAGTGGCAGTAGCTTCCCCTTATTTATTGACTTTACTAACATCAAACGAAAGATGACCTATTCTTTTAAAGAAAAATCCATATGCATGTGACAACTATCACCCCCATAAGCTCACCCTCCACCTCCTAGGGGCTATATTGACCCTGTTGAGAATGACTTCTTTAATTGTGAAACCATCTTTTAAAATGCACTTATTATAAGTCATATATATTTTAAAATCTTCTGTGACAATTCTTTTCTAGAGAAAAGGAGCCAAGAAACCGACAAAGCCTTCTGCAAAAGTCGGCAAAGGCAAAGCAGGAGTAAGCAATGCAGACTTGGATGTGGAAACCTTAAAGACTGTCTCCCCACCACAACCAGAGTCCATCACTAAAGGGTAAGAAGTTTCTTTAATATTTACTAACAATTCTTTTGATCATCAGTTCTTGTCTAATCTGAACAATTCTTGGAATGATAATGACTCATCTCACAATTACGGAGGTATCTCCCATATGGAGTGTACACATGAAGAAGGCTGTAGTATGGATCAGCCAAAATATTGTGCTAACAACAAAAGCAACACAAAAAATATCTTCCATATGGAGTGTTCACATGAAGAAGGCTGTAGAATGCCATGCTGGCCTATGACATATTGACAGGGGAGAAAAGATGGATACATGTCTCAGCTGGAGTTTGAACTCGGTTCACCAACCCCATTCTCTGTGCCTTTAACCGCTTGGCCACCCACATCTTCTGATAAAAGAATTGGTGCTTTGATATTTGGACTCTAACAAAGCCTGTTTCCAGCAGAATGACTTCTCAAAGAATTGATGCATTTGGCACATCAGCTGCTGTATACAGGGTGTGTCCGGAAAGTATACTGCCATTTGATATTAATGAAAAAATAGCCTACCTACGGTAATGGCATGTTAGTCCCCTTCCAAGTACTCCCCTTAGGACCTCACACACTTAGCCCAGCGTCCCTTACACTTTTCAAAACAGTCTGCAAAGTTCTTTTCTCAGATCCCCATCAGCTACCTTGCCACATTTTCCTTAATCTTGTCCACGGTCTGAAATCTCTTTGAGACATTGTATAGAGTCAAATCTAGACTGCAAGGGTGGACTGACAGACAGACCTGGTTAATGGGGTATTTTGCCAAAAATCCCTGCAGGAGATACAAAGAACGGGCATTGTAAATGCGACAAATACACAAGCTCACTCAATGGCATACCTCTGCTGGCTGAGTAACTGGAGAGTATCTGTTTACATGTGCAGTAATATCCCCTCTGATTGGTTGCTAAGTTACATCAAGGCTGTGCAACTGATTCTCGATATATTCAAAATGGCTGGATGCTTTCTGGACAGACATTTTCAGAATATTAAGCAACACCCTCTAAAGTTGGCAGCTTCTTGACCCTCTAAGAATTTGGAAGCCTACCTCCACTTTGTGACATCATTTTCAGATGTAGGCTCAGAGTGATAGTTGTAATAACATTTCTTCAAAAGTCTTCATCTTCCTAATCTTTTTGTATTGAAAGAAATAGAATAGTCAGGAGATTCATATCAGTTGACACCCAGGTATTTTCATAACCTTTTGTCAAACTAAATTAAATTTGGTGAACATCTCACACATCACACCTTTAATTAAGTTTTCAAAATGTATTTTTATTTCTATTTACTCTTATACATTTTTAGATAACAATTTAGTGTATTTTTCTTGCATCCCTGGTTGTCGATTTTTAAAATAATTAAGAAGACCTACTGGTTGTAAAACACATGCTTTAAAATGTTTGTTACTTGTTAATAAAAGACACAAACTTACCATCAGCTGCCTCATCACGTTCCCCATAATCTTGTCCACAGTGTGAAATTTCCCAATCAATGGCAAAAGGCTAGAAATTGCAAGGAGCCAAATCTAGACTGTAGGTGAGTGGGTGGGGGGCACAGACCTAGTGATGTTTTGCTAAAATTCTGGCATGAGACATGAAGAATGGGTAGGTTCGGTTATTGTAAATGTGACAGTTACATAGTACACAATCTGACAGGGTTGTGTCTGTTCACACATGTGCAGTAAGGTCCCCTCTGTGTGGTTGCCAAGTTACATCAAGGTTGCAGACCGGTTCTTGATATATTCAAAATGGCTGAATACTTTCTGGACAGACCTCATATATGCAATGAAATGGAACAGAATTGTTGTAGACTGAAATTCTATTTATTTGTATTACTTTTACTGGTTTGGCTCTTAGAGCATATCTTCAATTTTGACTGGTTTGGCTCATATCACAACAATCAGCAAACATTTTACTCTTCTGTTAACAAAGTGCAAATCATTCACTATAGATCAGCAATAAGCATAACATGCAACAATGAAACTCTAGAGATTTTTTTATATGCCTTCAAGATTTTTCATCTCCAACATAACAGATGCCATTCTGGGGGTGGAAAAAAAAATAGATGGTATAAACTTGAAGTAACAAAATTAGATTGGCCAGGGAAACAAGCAAAAAAGAAAGATAGAAAACCCATCATATGTTCCATTATGCTTGACACAGTAGCTTCATGTCTGCAAGAGTTACATGACAGAGGTGATATTAAACATTGTTGTTTTTTATCAATGTTCACCAAGCCATCTTCCCTGAGAGGAAGCCATTCAACTGTCATTAACTGTCAAGAAAGTTGATATCTGGGACCAAGAGAGACAACTCTTGCTACCTAATTTAAACTCTGCAAACTTTTTGAAAAAGGACATTTGGACAGATAATGATTTATAGCTGATCATTTATTTTTCATACTTTTTTTCAACCAACATTAAGAGACCTTTTTATTCTTTCTTTCTTAACACAGAATATGCATTTTCTTGCATGTTGCTTTCTCCATTCTCTCATAGGGATGGATATAATTGTTGTGTATATCTGTCAGTTAAACTCTTCCATTGAAAAACTCTGTA
>VCCN01005472.1:5190965-5201862 GCA_006491835.1 Architeuthis dux | reverse complement strand
AGAATGTATATATATGTATATACCTCCATAAGGAAATAATTCTACAGTCTATAGATTTGGACTGTGTTCTCGAATTTTTATCGTAAAATGCTGAATAACAAGCTTCACGTTTTCGGCTGTAACTTTTCATACCCAACAGATACAAATAGACAATAGACAGCATTGGGAGGCTGATAGGATTCCCTTTCTAATATAGATATAGATATTTACCTCAAGAATTAATTCCACAATCCATAGATTTGGACTGTGAAATGTTGAATACTTAGCTTCACGCCTTGGGCTGTAACTTTTTAAGCCCATCATATACAAATTGGGAACATACAGCGTTATAAAGCCAATGAAATTCTCTTTCTAGCGATATGTATATGTATATATCACAATCAGATATTAATTCCACAGTCCATAGAATTTGGACTGTGTACTTGAAGTTTTCATCATAGAATGCTGAATACCTAGCAGCACGTTTTAGGCTGTAACTCTTTAAGCCCAACAGATACGTATTGGGAACATGCACCGTTGTAAAGCTGATAGAATTCCTTTTCTAACGATATATATATGTATGTACCGCAATCAAATATTAATTCTACGATCCATAGAATTTGGATTATGGACTTGAAGTTTTCTCGTAAGATGCTGAATACTTAGCTTCGCGTTTTGGGCTGTAACCTTTTGGAACCACAAGATACAAATTGGGAACATGCACCGTTTGGAAGCTGATGAAATTCCCTTTCAGACGATATACACATATCTTTACTTTCATCAATAATTAATTAACGATCCATAGAATTTGGACTATGGACTTGAAGTTGCTTTTTTTCATTTAACAATTTAATTCTCTAAAGAAAACATTTTCAAGAAATTTAGCAATCAAAACCACAAAACATGAATAAAGGCACCCCTTGTTATGTTGATTGCAAATAATTTGGTTCTTCTTGCGTAATGTTCCTGTTTTTAATTCTCAAACCCAAGTGATTAGGAGTAAAATGGCTGTCTGTTCAAATACTTATACCAGGTACTGTATATATAGTGTATATTTTCCATCACCAATCCTGCCACTAGCTACCTTTTCTTGGGTGTGGAACAAACTTTTGGCCCGTAAGATTAAAAAGGAAAATGGTTGGATTGGGGAATTCTTTCTTTTTTGTTTATTTTTGTTTAGTTTGTTAGTGCTGAAAACAACGACAACAAAAAAAAAGAAATAATAATAGCAGCAGCAGCAGCAGCAGCAATAATAGCAGCAGCAGCAACAAGAAGTACTTGGACAATCTTTGCTGTCTTTCATCTATTGCTCACCTTTGAATATTGCCCATATTTATACCATCTTGGTTATAACATGGTTGACTTTCTTGGACCCCCCACAGCCACATTATAACGGGGGGGGGGGCTGTACTTAAAAATATGTATACAAAATGAAAGGGCCAAGTTTATATAGAAGGAAAGCCATTGAACAACTATATGTTTATAATCCTTAAGGGAAAAGATGTAAAAGTCATTTTTAGGGCTCATACTGAAATGTAAATTACAGAGTTTGAAGAAAACCACAAGAACAGATGTAAAATAGGTGACAGAAAAGAAAATGATGATCAAAGGGAGTTTTATTACCTGCTAAACAGTTGAACAGAGGTTATATATTCACCCACTTTTTGTCTGTTTGTTTGTTTGTTTGTCCACATAATATCTCCAAAGATTCTTAAATTTCAATGACATTTTGTAGAAAGGTGGGCCATGGACCGAGCAATATTTGATTAAATTTTGGAGTCAGATCCAGGAACTTTTTTCAGTTATTGCTCCAAATGGGTCATAATTTGATTAAATATTTACCGTTTTTTTTTGTTGTTTATATCATCTTTTATTTTATTCTTCAAAAAATGACATTTCATATGTAACAAACTAATATCATAATTGAATAAATGTGTCTAACCAAATGCTTGTTTATGCTTTTAAAATGATTCTTGCAAATCCTAAATAAATTCTGTATTTTCTTTTGGTAAACTAACCATTCAGCTCCCCATTCTATTCATCTGTGGTTACCTTGCTCCTACGGAATTACTCAGAAAACAAGATGAAGTACAAGATTCCCTGCTACATTGCGTCTGGAAGGTGTAAGACGACACAGCCATTACCATACAAGTAAGTACAAAACCTTAAAGTGACTAGGATAGTGACTAGATAGGATTTCTCTGTATTCCAAGTAACTTGTAAAGGGGGGAAGCAATCCTCCACCTTTATATATGCCTTATTTGCCAGCTCACATGCATTGGTGAGGCAAGAGCATCCTCAAAACTAAAGGTAACTTGGAAGCAGTCTCTCAAGGTGATGAATTCTAATAGTATTGCTTCCTTTGCTTTGTATCCAATATAATGTTATTTTCTTTTAGGTACAATGGGTGAAAAATGAATTGCTTGATTTGTCTTTATTGTCACTTTCAGAATAACATTTGCATCAGCAAGTTAAAAAAAATTTGATCAATGTCCCAACTTGGCAATCCTGCAAGTATCCTACAAAGTGTATATATATGTAGCTGCATGTTTTATGAAAAGTAACCTAGTATATACAGAAGAGCATATATGTTTTAAGATACATAGAAAAGTTAATTTATCAATTATTATGCATGTAATTAACACATTGTTGGAAAGTGTGAGAACTGTTGTGGAATAATGTGAGATGCATAAAGTAACAAATAAAAAATCTTCCCACCCCATAAGTTTTTCTTTTCTTTTTATGAGATTGATCAATATGTAGTATCTGTTCATTTTCAGCAAAATTTTAGTAAACATATAACCTCTATAATTCCAGGTATAACATAATAGTAAGCAGGTCCTTGTGCAAGTAGTAAGTAGTGCTATGGAATTGACACAAGATATAGTATGATGAAACGAGACGTGTCTGAGATAAAAAGCCTGAATGAATCTTTGATCTTCTGAAATGAATTATTTCTTTCCCACAAATAATTTGGACTGGTATCCTTATCTTTGATGTAACAATGCACCCTGTGATCTTTCTCAATGCCACATGTAATACTTAGGAAAATATTTCAGTAATGGTAAGTTGTATCCAAGTTTAATTTAAAGAAAGTCATTCCCAAACTGTCTTGAATGTGGGATTGAGAAGTTTTTCTGAATTCTCTAGCAACAATGGTAATTTATACCATGGCAACATTTCCCAATCATGTTTGACTTAGCATTGAGCTTACTCCCCATTGGATTACACCCCAAAATGTCTGTTGTTAAATTGACTGAAAACCATCTCATAATTGTGATGTTAAACCCTGGTTGCTTTGGGCATGTCATGTCAGTTTAGTGAGACTTTTCAACAGACACTTTTAACTGTTTCAATTGATTGTATCTTTTGTAACCTCTAGCTACAATCTTACAAAGGTCTTTTTACACCTTCCATATATCTGTGAAGTAGAGATGCTGTTATACTGATATGACTTTATATGTTATACTCTATGTTACAAAATACTAAGTACCAAGTAATATGAATCAGTTCTCAGTGCTGTGAAAAATGATATTATCAAGTAGTTTGCCATAAGAATTTAGCACTTTTCAAACAAATTTAACTTCATTAGACTCACTAAATAAACACAGGAAAAAGAGATATAGTGTTTATTCATGTATAATGCAATCTTGTATATAATGCAACCTCTTATTTTTATATGAACAAGTATCAGTATATTTTATTTTCATTCATGTGATTCCCACTTTATGATGCTTGGAAGGTGTGAGATCATTAGATTTCAGGTTGTATAAATTATTAATTCATGTAAATATTAACAAGATAACTGACAGTAAAAAAAGAAACATTCATCTTCTACATCATTGCTATTTTGACATCATTACAAACTATTATGGGATGTGTAAATATTTAGAAGAGGTATATTTTCAATTTGTAATATTTAATCATATATTTATATATATATATATATATAGGCCTTTCCCATGGCTCTTTCCATGGCTCTCTGTGCATTTGTAAGTCATGGCTGGTATTATGTAACCGTTGTATACTTTACACTTTAAGCACATAGGTAAGGTGCTCTTGAGAATGTCTCTATTCAAACCAAATGCTTTCCAACCTATTGTTATGCAATGTTTTATTTTGCAGTCATGGTCTTTTTCTAGCTTTATTACCTGTCCTAGGTAGATGTATTCATCAACCTCTTCTAGAGCCTCTCCTATCTTCATGGCCTTTTTCAGGACTTTATCGTTGAACATTACTTTTGTCTTATGAGAGAAATTTTCTTTTGGATTCTGCATATGTTTTATATAAAACAAGCAGGTAATCATCTCCCGTCTTTCTCTCTTTCTTACCTCCTATACATCTCCATCTTTTTTCTATTATTCTCCTCTTCACTCAAGATCAGAGAAAAAGAATTTGTTTATTTTCAATCATTATAATGATTGCCCTTTTACTATGATAATTATTCTCTCTATATTTTTATCAAGCAGTCTATTTAGAAGCTCTAACAACGATGCCAAGTACTTTGTAGTCAGTAATTATTGTAAATAATAAGGCTATCAGAACATCACATTACTTTGTGGTTATAAGTGGCCACACTGATTTTTCTTGTTTTCTGTTTTGGCAAGAGGTCATCAAAGGGAGAAAACCATGATTTTTTTTCTAATATTTATTGCATATTTTCATATCTTTTTTGTTTCTCATTATAATTATATTATGTGATTAAGATCTCAAATACTTAAGAGTTGGCAAATTTGAAACAAGTTAATCAAAAATATCCCAAAACTCTTTAATATATAACGTTTGTTTTAGTCTGCCTGCTTCTACTTTCTGGATCGATATTTTTTAAGCTTCTAACAAGTCTTTTTGTTTTTTTTTGCTTATTCCCTCCTTGTGAAGTATAGGGCCACAGCCACACCACACCTTTGGGCTGATGCTACTGCGCTTTCAGTAGCAAGTAGGTTTTTACAGGGTGGAATTGCTAGCCCCATGTCTAACCCTCTTCCTTTACCTTTAGGATCAGCAAGTGGTTTGAATTCAGGCTGTCCATTTCCTAGGCTGAAGTGCCTGGTCTGCCCTGCTATCTACCCGTAGACGGGGGTGGGGTGGAGTATAAGAGATGGATTCATGCTTTTCCCAAAGGCATTAGTGCAAAGTGAACACAAACTGCCTCAGCTAGTATTTGAACTCAGTTTGCAAATTCCATTTTCTGTGCCGCTAACCATTAGGCCAACTGCACCTCCTCTAACAAGATTCGTAATATTTAACACCATGGTGTTTATTTAAAATACATATATACGAGGATAGATCAATGTCAGTAGTCTGACATATAGTTATTAGCTGAATTTTGATGTTCGATCTATGTGATTGTTATTCACCACTCAATTAAGTACATTTACAAGGAAGAGATTATGTTGGGAAAATAATTTGTTGTGTAATATAGATGCTTTTTTTATCATTAGACTGCAGACTTATTAGATCAGTTCTTTACTGAAGAAAATAATAGTAAACATAGGTCAATAACAGACACTATTGCATGTCAGATGAGAAAGAATATAGCTTTATGACTAAATTTGAATTTTGCCTGCTGTTTGGTCAAATTGGTAAGTTATTGTCCATGTCAGATGAGCTCAGGTCATTTTACATTCTATAATTAGTAAGTAAGTAGTATGGATTGGAGGCTACTACAAGCTACTATTATAATTAATGCGGTTTGTTATAGTATGGTTCGCATTATAATGCTTGTGGATGGTAGATCCCAAAATATTAATCTGCACTCCAAAATAGCTAGATATAGCTACATCTAGCTCTAAAATAGCTAAATTTATCACGGTTCGCTTTCAGTAGTAAGTACCAACCAGATGTTGGCTTTCTTGGACCCCAACACCCACGTTATAACGGGGGACGCCTGTTCTTAATTTCTGGTTGTAGACCTGAGAATTTACAATAAAAAGCATCAATAATGTAATGAAAATCATCAAAAACTGATAATTGAATCCAATATGTTAAATTTTATCATAAACAAAATATGAATATCAGTGCGGGCAATTAATAATAAAACCAATCTGGGTTTTTGGGGTTTCTTTTTATTTTGGGGGGGGATTTTATTTGCTTGTTTCTTTTTAAATTGTTTTATTTGTAACTTTCCTTAAAAAAATGGTCTCTGTTGCAGTGATGTAAGCACGAGGGAAAACTAATTTTTCTGAGATGTTCTTGCGGAGGAACACATCAGACAAAAATGTTAGACTAATGTTTGGTAAGCATGATACATTACCAGCATCTCTCGTTAAACTAAAATGTCTGCTGCTCAACTAGCAGATAGTACAAGTTGTCACACACTAACAACAATATATTAGGAAGAGTAAGCAATAGATGTCGACTGCAGCACTGACAGATGATTCTTGCAGCGTCTCAGTAATTAGATAAGACTGTCAACTTCTGTTTGATAAGAACCAAAGTCTCAGGGACTGGTCTTTAAGTCGGTAAGTTCTTGTGGGAAAGAGGGGGGTGGATAAGGGCGGCTGACTATATTTATTTAGAAAGTTTGTGAGCTTTGTTATGGCCAAATCGCATTGGATACACCGTTTCTCATATGATCACCAAAGTTAAGCAATGTCAAGCCTGGTCAGTACCGAGATGGATGACTGTCTGTGAATACCAGGTACCATAACTGGCTGGGGAGGTATCCCTTGCAGCCATGCTGATCTCCAAACATATTGGGCACTTCTTTGCTTTGGAGGCATTCAGCATGGTCAAGAGGGGGGGAAGTGGAACTCGGGCTTCCTCCATACTAAGCGCCCAGGCATATCAGCTCAAGTCCTGAAGCTGCTAAAACAATCTGCCAAGACGAAAAGAACCATGCATCCTTTTGAGCTTTATATTTATAGCCTTGAAAATAGAAGCAGAAAAATGGCTTTGTATAATGCTTTCACTACACTAGACCTCACTGACAGTGACACAAAGGTTGGTTCTCTTTGTGACTTTCACTGCATTGATCTGAGTGCTCTTTCTCAGATGTAGTGATTGTTTGCAAATAATGCAAAAGGATATCACTGATCTCCATATTTCAAAGCTGAATACAATGAATATAACAGTGATCTTTCTGCTACTGTCTGGACTGTTACAGTAATTTGGGGAGAGTGGATTATCCATTACTCACTCTCCTACGGCATGCCAAGATCATGGCCAAGATTATTAGCGATGAGACAGAGATCATTGAAATTTGGATTCATGTCTTTCTCAATGTCATTTGTGTGAAAGAATGAAAGAATGAACTAACACAAAATTGAAAGGTGAACAACTGCTCATTTACTATTTTTTTCTGCTAATGCTTTTATTTCATTGTAGGAGATCCTATGTATTTTTCTTTACAGAGCATAAGTATCCATATCACATTGAACTCTATAGTGACTTGGCTTAAACAGCCGTTTGTTAGATTCATGTGAGCAGCTTTCTTCAATCTACATACTTTCTATTAAGGTTCCCTATCTGTTATTTGGACATAATTCTAAAGATGGTGATGTTCTTTTTCTATTTTGACAATGTGTTCAGCCATTCCCAACACAGTGGCATTGCCTCAAATTAAAGCCTTCCAGTGTTGTTCAATTTAGTTTGGCAGTTCAATCATTCATTGCTTGAAATTAGAATGGTTTTCTCTTGGGAAAATAATTTATAACACCTGGAAGGCTATCAGGCTGAATGGATAGAGGATCAGTAATGTTAGAATAGGATTCAATTTTCCTCAAGGCAATTTTTGTTGAAATACTCAAGGGAAAATAGATTCGCTTCTGTTAATCTGTTTTTCCCAGGAGAAAATATTTCAGTAGAAAATATTTTTAAAAAGGCAGACATTTTTAAAAAATAGTAAAAAGGATGGTAATAATGACAGTAATGATACAACAAATATTATTGTCATTGCTAAAATTGAGAGAAATTAGATCCTTTGGGTAATGAAAAAAAATCCATTTTGTGATGATTCCAAAAATGTCACATGATATTGAAAGAGTTTAAAGGGAGAATTCACCTGATGTGATCACAGAGTCTTTTTTGAAATTCCTTCATTTATCTCACTAATGGAACTAACAAGGAATGTTATTAATTGCAGACCAACTTCCCAAATGGTTTGTCTCCAGATATAACTATAAATGTATCCTCTCTTTCCAGGTGTCTACATTTCTAAAGGGACACTAGTTAGAAATACCAAGGTTTAATATTACCTACAGTGGAGGGAAAGAAGTATTAGGACACTTCCAAAATATTCATTTAATATACTACCAATGCTTAAATTTATTTTAAATTTATACAGGTGATGTCTTTTGATATACAATTAATAACTACTAAGACAAAAATACATATTTCCAAACATCAGAATAAAATATAAACAGAAGTTGTTACTTCTGTTTATATTTTATTCTGATGTTTGGAAATATGTATTTGTGGAAAAAAGTATTCGGACACATAGATTGCATATTTTAATACTCAGGTGCATAGTCCTCATTTGTAATTACTGCTTGGATACGGTTTTTGTAACCATTCACAAGCCCATCACAACAGTCTTTTGAAATCTTGGCCTATTGTGCCTTGCAAATCAGCTTCAAATCATCAATGTTTCTGGGGTCTCTCTGATGAATTTGATCTTTAAAGCTTTGCCATAAATTTTGAATTGGATTCAAGTCAGGAGATTGACTAGGCCTCTGAAGCACCCCTACCTTGTCCTGAATAAACCATTCGCGAGTTACTTAAGCTGTAAATGGGTCATTATCTTGTTGAAGCTCCAAGCTCCAACTGTTGCACCAAAGAGATCAAATCGGCTTCCAAAATACTCTGATGCATCACTCCATTCAGGGTTCCTTCAACCACATGAATGTGCCCCATATCATTGAAAGAAAAATACCTCCAAACAATGATACTTTCACCTCCCTGCTTTACTGTGAGGATTGTGCTTTTTTTATCATCTTTTCTCCATACATGATGAGATGGGGTGTGACCAAAAAGTTAAATTTTTGTTTCGTCCAACCATAGAACATTCTTCCAAAAATAATCAGGCTTTTTTAAATGCTCACAAACGAACTTCATCCAAGAATCCTGGTGACTTTTTTTTCAACAAAGGTGTTTCCATGGCATTACAGCATTCCAAACCATTACTGTGCAGTTCATTACTAATAGTTCTTTTAGTAACTGATGTTCCAGCTGCTCTTAAATTAACTTGGATCTCAAGATGGTGAAGTAGTGAATAATGACTGTGGCATCATACCATAGTGAAGTATTGCTGGAAAATTCCAAACATTTATATGAAGGTGCAGAAAGATCTAGTCCTTCATTCCTTTCTATGATAATTTTTTAATAGTGCCTGAATACTTCCACCATTACTTTTGTTTATATGTTATTCTGCCTTGTATGTTTGAAAATATGTATTTTCTTCTTAGTAATTGTTAATCTTATATCAAAATATATCACCTGTGTAAATTTAAAGTAAATCTAAGCATTGGAAGTATATTAAATGAATATTTTGCAAGTGTCCAAATACTTCTCCCCACCCCACACTCAATGGTTGTGCCCCTTGTCTTTTTGGTGAGGATGTAAATATTTTCAAAGTTTTAAATGAGGTTTTGTGTCTTAATTTTGATAATAAAGAAAACTGAATTTGAAGGAGGATTTTTCACAGCAGTTTGAACTTCATTCCACAAGTTGTTTGGACTAATTTTCTCATGTTTGTTGGTTTTATAACTACATTTCAGCCAATGCATTCTTTGGCCTTCCTTAGGTGTATGATTTATCCAGTAGGAAGAGGGTGCCTACTATTGATAGTTTAGGATCCAAGCCTCAGCTATTCCTACAGGCAGAGTTGATCTTTTCTTGTAGTTAAACTGCAAAAAACATTTGGCTACAGATACTGAGTAGATCAACATATACTGAGTAGATCAATATATACTGAGTAGATCAATATATACTGAGTAGATCAATATATACTGAGTAGATCAACATATACTGAGTAGATCAACAGATACTGAGTAGATCAACATATATGTTAATCTTATTATTTGCAAAAAAGAAAAAAGGATAACGTTTTCCTCATGCTTGGCTTTGTAACATACGGTTGGATTATGGTTTCTGGTGTTCTTCAAGACTAACTTTGAAAGTTTAAACTTTCTTGCTATAAAGCTCCAAGATGTGTATTATACACTGATTTATCTGGACTGGTTTCCCCATCTTGGGAAATTCATAACTGTCTCAAACACAGGTGACTTCTTGATATTAACTAAGCTAACCTTTGTACAACACAATGACACAAGGAAAATAGTTAGTAAAAAGATTGTGTGTGCCAATCTTCCTAGTAGGTGAAGACCTGCCTTTAAAATCAACATTTCAAATCCTGGCTTTTAACTGGGCTTGAACATGGACCGGTGGTGCCAGTGGAAAATTCATTCACAGCTATGAGGCAGTCCAGAACTTTCATTCTTGTTAACCAGTATTTATAAATGGCTGATGATTAATATTAAAGTGACACTTTCAGCTTATTTCTTTTCGATCTTAGCAAGTGAATTATTTCTGATTGAGTCACGGTAGGTATAAGAAACCCAAAGTCACTTGTACAATTTTGGACCTATGACCTGTTAGATAGAACATTAACTACCTACTCAGAAAGTTTTGGACTTTTGCATTAGGAACTTTGAAAATCACTTCATTGGTCTTTTTGTACTCCACTTGGATTATATATATATATATATATATTCTTGCATATGTATGCCTATATATATAACATTCTTGTACATGTGTACATATATATTTCTTGAGCATGTGTGTATATATGTATATAGTATTAGATAGATAAATGTATATATAATTCTTGTATCTGCATATGTATATCTATAAGGTTTTTCTGTGCATAATTCTAGTATTTGTGCGTGTGTTTATATATATAATATTCTTGTATGTGTAT
>VCCN01005472.1:5166064-5176313 GCA_006491835.1 Architeuthis dux | reverse complement strand
CCCTCTCTTCCTTTACAGATTGTACACCTGAAAAATACCATCAAATGGAACAACAGAATCATTGTGGTAACATCAACAACACAAAGAATGAGTTCAATTGAACAAATCTCCAAATGATGACTCTTCTCAAAATTATATACAATATCTATAAATATATATATTCAAAGATTTACATTGGAATAGTTGATAAATAAGTTCATTATTGTCCATTGACGATATACAGTGCCACTATTTTACAGTTATTCGTTGATATTGAGAAAGTCAGAAATGGTATTTTACATGCACAAGTCTACAAATATTCATGCTATAAGGATACCATAGAAGCCGAGAGCTTTGAAATCAAATTTCTTATACCTCTTAATGTATTTGTGGTCACAAACCTTGCAGGCCTTCCACTTGACATGGAGTATATGCACTTAGGGCTAAATTTGCCACTTGAACCACTGCCACAAATACAAACAAATGGAAATGTGTACATAATCACAAATTGGCATTTCCTGCTATGTTAAAATTGGATATGACAAAACAAAATTGCTTAAGAAAGATTAATGTGGGAAAGCAGCACTAAAAGTCATTTGGACTTCTTGAGTCGCATAGAATATCGCTAAAACCTTTCAGTCTGATTGGATTAATGTTTGTTCTAATCAGTGAGATCAAAGAGAAATTCCCTGCTCAGTAACATCTTTGTCTGACTTTTAATTAGAGCTGCTGATTCGAGTGTCTCTCAAGTTGAACAACAAAGTCTCAGCTGTGTTTCTGTCTGTCCGTCCATCTTACTTCAACAAGTATCTGGAGATGTTCTGTAGACATAGAGGTTGGCAAAAAGACTGTTCAACCAATCAAAACTCATGTGGGACTATGAACCAATGATGCTACTCATTCTTGTTCAAGCAGTTCTGAAGTAGTTCAGCCAGAGATTTGGCCTAAGTAGACCACAAATCAAATAGAGAGATTTGCTGAGCTGAATAAGAAAAGGAAATATATAAATATTAATTTCAAGCATCAAACAAGTTAAGGCATTCAGAGAAGAAAGACAAATGTATGGATACTTTTTGGTGGTCATTTTTTAAAATCTTTTTTTTCTTTCATTGTTTTGTATTTAGAAGAGTATTGACATGTTTTTTTATATGCCATCTGGACACCCTTAGAAGTGATATGTTCTATTGCAATGAGATATTTACCTCAGCCAATGAAGTTGGACAGAGGTTATGTATTCATCCATGTTTGTTTGTATGTCTGTTTTCTGTTTGTGCATACAATATTTCAGAACATTGAGAGCTTAACATTTTTCAAGTTGCAGTAAGTTTTATTTGTTTTATTGGGCAGTATGGTCCGTTCAATATTCTTTTTTAGTCGTTCTTTTTTTCTGATCAGATGTCATCTTCAAAGATTGAAATGCATTTAAAAAAGAAAAAGCAACTTCAAGAGAACATATATTCCACTTAATTTCAATAAAAGAAAAAGGAAATTGTACTATAAAAGTACAATTTCATTTCCTAAAAAGAATGGAACTTGGTATAAATTATAATAATCACTACAAGTAAAATATACATTTATAAAACATAAATTTGATTATAAATGTACGGTATAAATAATTCTAAATTCTAAAATACTGTATATGTCGACTATAACACAAATGGTTTGCAAGGATATTTAGACGATTACCACTCACGTCAACTCATCCAAGCCCCATAACTTATTGAGCTGTGGTAGACAGTCCCCGTAGTCTTAATATCAGCATACTGGATGCATTGTAATTAGAAGCCAAACCTGTCACGACCAAAACTGTCACAAAAACTGTCATCATAGGTTTCTTTCAGTTTTCAAGCTGGTCTGGCTGGCTGGCTATGTATGTATGTATTCCTTGTTATGTCTAGAAAAAATGTTATTTTTGTTTTTTAAAAATTTTTTTAGTGGGGGTTTCAATGTGCAATTGATCCCCAGTTTGTGCCATGTAGTAAGCATGGTTGTTTTTTCAGACATTTTTAGTGATCACTGCCCAACAAAAGATGAGAGAAGTAACTTATTCATTGATCACACCTTTTTCCAATTTTTAATTGATCACCCCAACACGGCATGCTGCCAAAAGATATTGGTCATGTGACCGTTTTTTGTTGAGTGACTAACCATTACTAACCTGTATTTGCATAATTTAAAAAAAATTAAATCCGTCTTATATAAGGGTAGATAGGTATAAACAAATTATAGCAAAACCATATAAGTAAATAATGATGGTGACTCAGTCTCTGCATATTACAAATTTTTGCTCTTGATCGATATAGTTAAGCAATAATCCATCTGGTCAGTACTAAATGAATAATTATTTAAGTTTAAAAAAAAAAGAAAAATGAAAAGACCCTGTTCTCCAGCAGTCAGTCTATTACTTCTAAATTCCACTATACTTCATGGCAGGGGTTCTCAGACTTTTTCTTCCAGCATGCTCGTTCATCTTGTCTGGCAGTGTTGGCATACCCCTTGTGAAGAATATAATGTAAAATGTATGGATACCAAAAAAAATAGACAATATGTTGCGTGTCTACCTTCTCCGGAAACAGCTTCCTGGATGGTTCCCTTGTTAGATGCAGTTATGAAAAAAGAAGTTAAAAATAGGAATTTGTATTGTAAAAATCCGTGGCACAACAAAATTGATGAGGCGAAGAGAAAACACTGTGTATACAAAAATAATAGTTCTTTTTTTTATTTTCTTCTTTTACAAGCTCAATTGAAAGTCACGGGTTACCACGCTTATAAAGAAGGAGAGATGGATCGGTGGGGTCAGTGTAAGGGAGAACGTTGAGTAGTAAGGTAGTAAAAAATGTAAACAACAGAGCCGGGTTTACCCATGTTAAGGAATAGAATGATTACTACTAGGTGTCTTGTCTGAAAAACTGCCCTCTGACTGGCCAACACCATAATTGTTGGCTTTAGGCCATACCAGAATCTTTCAGAATAGGAAGCAGTAACTCTGTCAGAAGACTTTGTTCCGTATCCTAGGTGTCTCTGTCTTAAGCTGTCAATTTGTCCTGTATTTATCGGCTTCATTAGCTCTCCTATTATGTCATTTAGCCCATCCTTAATTAAGCCTTTCTTTAAACCGTATTACCCATCATGAAAAACATTTTTTAATATGTTTTTTTCCTTTATGACACAAGAAAATCTTCATTCAACCTTTATTATCTGATGATGCAGCTAACAAAGGACTTACCAACTAAAAATGATACATAAATTCTTTTTTCCATTGTTCGATTTTTGCAATAATTGTATATCTAAAATGTTTTCTTTTTTTTCACTATTGTCACAGGACACTGGCATTTCACAGACAATTCCTCTGCGTCCTATTTTTTAGCATGACCTTTTATATTTCTCTGTTATTTAATTCCCCACCCGCATTAACTTATTCTTTTATTAAACTTATTAATTATTCTATTGTCTTTCCCCCCCCCCACTGGTTTTCAAAATCAAACTATTTTGCCCAGCTCGCTTCATACAGATCTATCTGCCTCTCTAACACAGCCTGTTTCTCTCTATCTGCCTACCTCTTCCTGCTTTTCGTAGTGACCATATCATATTTGTTCTTATTGTTAACAGGGTATCAAGAATTTATGTTCAATATGTTAGTCATTCCTCACCTTGGACAGAAAATGTACAGACCAAAGGAAATAACTTGTCCCTACTTTACACTGACCCCTCCCCCCCTTTACCTGCTTATAGCACTCGGGAGCACGTTTTAAATTTATTACTCATCTATCTATCGATCTATCTTATCTATCTATCTGGCTTTCTATCTATCAAGCTGTTTATTTATGTACCTCTCGATCTGTCTGTCTGTCTATCCATCTAACTATTTATTTATCTACTTTATTCACTTATTTCCCCCTCCGTTACACATGCACACATATATGCATTCCATACACCTGCAATGCAGTCAAATGCATATTCATCTGCATTTTTGCAATACATCACTACATATAGACTGACTTGTAGTATTTATTAGTAATTTCATTTAATGTTACATTTTTAATGAGATGGATGAGCTTGGCTTTTTCCTACAAGTAACTCAATTCTAGTCAGACTTTCAGAGAGACACACGCGCATATCATTCTCAATTGACAGTCTTGCTCGAGATTTGTTTTTGGTTATACACAAAATTCCAACGTTTTTACAAACCTAGTGTACCCCCTTAATTTTTCTTGTATACCCCTGTTTGAAAACCATAGTACAAATCTCTTTTGGCAATGGACTTCTTTTAATTAAGCCTTTACCTAGTGGCAGCCATTTGTTAATGGAGTGTCTTCATACATTGATGGGAATAATGCCCAAAGAATTTTTAAAACAATCTTCTTTTGCAGACAACTGAAAGTAGCCAAATAGCTGTTTCTGTTTTTGTCAATCTTCTCCATGTATTATGCCACCATACGCCTTCTGGTTTTTAAGAGTATCATGAACACAATGGAAGCCGAATGAAAAACCAAGAAAGTTCTAGAGGAAGTGGAAGCCAGATGTTATCAGAATGGGCAAGAAAAAAAATAAATGATTATGAAAAAAGAATTGATGGATTCTCAAGATTTGTGACTACACAATTACTAATTTTCCAATTTTCCAAGCAAAAAAAAGAACATATTTTGTCATTCTTCCATCAAGAGTTTTCTGAAGTTCTAACAATAACAATGACAACCACAATAACAAAAAATTATAAAAATAATATAAACTTATAAAATAAATAGGAATTTGAAATAATATCAATAATGATAATAATAAATAATAGAACTATCAACATTCTTAGGGCTACTACTACTATTATTAGGCCCTTCTCTTTCTCTACATAATAATATTAGTAGTAGTAATATTAATCATGTTCTTCACAGTCGAAGATAAGCATGGCTTCAGTTCTGAATGGTGCAATTATACTGCAGGGTTTGAAATCATAACTTGAGGGAGGGAAATTTTCACATATCAGCCTCACTTTCACATCCCTATCTAAATGGGTCTAGAGGCAAAATATAGTTTAGAAGGAAGGAGATTATGTTGAAAAATAAATATTTGTTTTGTTAAATTTTTTTTTCATCTTAGGTTCATTGATGTACTTAGGTAGGTTTGAACAGGAGTATTAATATACTATTTAGTTGTATTAAAAGTGCATGATGGATAAAAATCATACCATAAAAAGAAACACCTGTAATTTCAGTGAAGGCAAAGGAGTTTAACTATTAAAGGTTAACACGTCTTGTAAAATTTGTAATCCTTTTATGGCACTATTGTAGCAGTGGTGTCCCTATCAGAATGTACCTTTTGTGGCCTTTAGTTCACGATCAAAGTGTAATATCTGTTCTTCTCATGTCAACGAAACATAGCATTAACTTCCCGTTTTCAATTTTAAATGTTATTATGATTGAATTCCAATTGTTTTCTTTGTGAATTCTAATTTAATTTAAAAAGTTGTTATGAAATTTTATTTATTGCTGTCACTGAAAACCATGTGACATAGCATTCCTGTTTTCAGTTTTAACCGTTATCATTGTTTTATTGTATTTCTTTCATTAATTCTCTTTTTTTCTTTTCATTTGTGCACAGTTTTTAACATCGAGTGAGCAAGTGTGTGAAACTTTACAATTTACAGTCAGAACCACCTTCTCTACATTGTGTCAAAGCCAAATACAATACAATATAATACGAAAATGGGAAGTTAATGCTATGTTTTGTTGACATGAGAAGAACAGATGCTACACTTTGATCTTGAACTAAAGGCCGAAAAAGGTGCATTCTGATAGGGACCTCACTGCTACGATAGTGCCCCTTTTATTGTATAAATATCTCTTCTGAAAACTTTGTTTTGCGTACCAAGACAATTCTGTCTTATGCATATCCGGGAGGAGACTGCTTATTATGATCACTTTGGGACCGGGCCTTTTAGATAACAATAACTGGCTGATAACATTAACTGAAGAATATATAAGAGAAGCTGCTTTAAATAAAGTGTTTAGGACTGACTGATTTTGATAACATAAACTGTTTAATAACATTATCTGTGATTATAATAAATATCTTCCTCTGTACTAATTTGTAGAAAACACACACACAAATAATGGAACATATAAATATCAGATCTGTACTTTTGCAAGTGAAAAAATACTCAGTATCTATAAATATAGGTCTGTCCATTTATATCTTTTTAATACAACATATAAATACTCTTTCTTTATGATGTATTGAACAAAATTTTGAATGTATCACACAAAACAAATGTCCACTAATGGTAATAGTAATTCACTTGTTATAGGAATTGAAAAACGTAGAAGAAAAGATAAAAGAATATTTTTTGCTATTTAAAATGAAGAAATTCCTCCATAGAATCTTTTGGCCATTAGACTTAATAATCAATGGGAAGAAATAAATAGAACAAGATAAGTGAGTTATGTCATATTGCTCTTTCATCAATGGGATGAATTGGAGAATTGTAAAACTCTATTGGGCAGTAATTTTTAGCATCTGACTTGATAGCATGAATAAAATGAAGGATATTCTCACAATAGAATGTTGATTGTGTGGAGTGTTGCCTCAGAAGTTTGGTTGCTTTTGTTGTGTCGTTTCAAACAATTTTCTTTTTTTGATGCCTTCTCTAATAATGGTGCATTCATGGTTGTGAATGTAACTGGTGCTTATTGTAATTTTTGCTCACAATTATTTTACATTATGAAAACCTGGTAATGAGAAGGAAGGAAGAAAAAAGTCTTAAAAGGAAAGAATGAAATGGAATTCTTGAGAAGAAAAGAAGGGGTGTATAAATAAAAAGATAATGGGCTTAAAATGAAAGAAAATCTGTGATGAAATTAGATGTAACTGAATGAAAGGGATAGATCAAAAGAGAGAAGGGAATTGTGGGAAGAAAGAGATCGCAAAGACAAAATGGAGGAATATATTTACAACAAAAGAATGTGGAAAATGTTTGGAAGAAAAGAAGGAGGAAATGGAAAACATGTTGGGAAAAGGGAACAAAAGGAAGAAAGAATGTGGAAAATGTTTGGAAGAAAAGAATAAAAAGGTTTTAAAAAGAAGTGGAAAGTTTGTAAAAAGAAGAAAGAATGAAGGAAATAAAAATGTTTGAAAACAGAAACATCAGGAAGTTTGGAAAAGGAAAAAGGAAGGAAGAATGTAGAAAATGGTTTTGGAAAAAAATTAAAAGAAAAAAGAAAAATCAATAAGATATGTTTGGAAAAAGAAAGTAAAAGAAGAAAGAATGAAGAAAATGCTTGGAAGAAAAGAAGGGAAAATGAAATAAGGTTTAGAAAAAGAAGCAAAGGATTGAAGAAAAAAGTAGGAAAGAAAATGGTAGGAATAAGAATGGAAATGAATCAAAGAGAGAAAAATAAAAACGGCCATTTGGAAGAAAAGAAAAAGGAATAAATTGTATGAAATAAAAGGAAAAAGAAGGCATGAATGCAAAAAAGTTCAAAATAAATGCAGGCAAACAAAATAGTTTTTTAAAAAAGAATAAAGAATGAAATAAACTTGAAAAAAGGTGGAAAGGAAAGAAAATAAGGGAAAGGTCTGTAATCGAAAGACAAAACACACAAGAGTTTTTTTTTACTCTTACGATAGATTGGCTTTCGACAAATTTGTGTATAGGATGCTGAAGAGTTGCCTCCAGCTAAAAACAATCCAAGGAAAAAATTCTGATTTAGAATTTTGATTACAAGGAGAAAATAGACATGAGAATCAAAGTCTGAAGACTCTCCTAATGAATTCCCATCAAGCATTTGGATAAAAGAGGAGTTATTAGACATCTCTGCATAAATTTCTGCATGTTAGTTTGGAAAACCAGTAACATTATCAAGCATATACATGCATAACATTTTTTAACATTTTATTTTAGTGTGAAAAAAATGTATACAATTTGTATATACAAGTACACATCATAACAATCATATTTATACAATATCTAGGGCTTTTGCTGTGGTGTAATAAACATCATAATTCTTCTTAAAATCATTTGCATCTACATATTCCAGTAATCTATTCCAATGTCCTACCACTCTATTGCTAAAAAAGTAGCAGACCTTTATAAATAGGTAAACATCCTTATCCATAATGCCACAGATGCATAGTTTACAAGTAATTATGCTTATATTCATATAGGTTGTTTTCTGGATACATATTTTATTTAACATGTTCAGCACCAAAAGACATTAATTAATACATTCACTGCTACCTTGGATAACGCAACAAAATAAGCATGTCTTCTGCTCAATGCTGCACAGAGTCTAGCATGTAGCCATAGTTATTTATATTGCCTCAAATAAAACTGGGGGATAGACACACATGTGCATCAGAGGCAACAGACAACATGCCACAAGACACACATGTGCGTTATGTTGCAGTAAACATATTAATGTCCCCCCTTTTCAAATTTGCACCTTATCTTCATTTTGTCCTCCGCATGTTACTGTGGTTGGTACCTGATTTCTAGAGATGCTGTTTAGTTTCTGAGGAATTCCCATTATTCTTTTCTTGGTCTACACATGTTAGTGCTAATTGGCGTTGAAGATGTAGAGCAGATAAATTGAAGGAGAAGGATAAAAAAAGATTTTAAACAGCAGTACTGGATGGTAATTCACTGAAAAAGAAATTCAAATTAAGAACAATATTAGAAAAATTTTTTTAAAAGTATAAAAGGTCCCAGGCAGAAAACAGGTGAAATAGAGAGAGAATGGCAAATAGTTGTTTATTAGGACCATTAACTCCGAGATACCAAATTTATTTTATTCAGCCATAAAATTCTTAAAAATGTTATATATTTTCAGTAATTAGGTGCCCAAGAACCTATATAATAATTTTCATTCTAATTGGTTCAGCAGTTCCAAAGTTCAATATTTTTTGCATGTTGACATGGTTATTTGCATATAAAATGTAAACAAACAATTGGATCGACTGTAACTCACAATTTTCCAATTCCTGGAAATTTTCCGAATTGTACTCAAAAACAATATTTTTGTTTATAAAATGTAAACAAACAATCGGAATGGCCATAACTCACCATCACCCTGGTAAAAGGTCTTCACAAGCCTACATACATATTTTATTGAAATATATTATGGAATAACAAAATTATCCAATTAAGAAAAAGGATACAATGACAACAACGACAGACACCCATAGCAAATTATAGTCCCCACATTTTTTTCTGCTGGGGACAAAAATCAGTATCAATCTTCTGTTGATAGGGGCTTGTAGCAAACTCATTATTCTTGTTCATGCTTATCTTAGACTGGCCCAAGGACACAGTAGTGGAGAATCAAGTGAGAAATTCAGTAGTAGTGGCTTGCAAGACTAACTTACCAACTATCACTCTACAGCAGGTGTCCATCTTGTAATTCTTAATGGATAAAAATAACTGTTTACTTATAATAATAAAGAAGTTATGGGTTGAAGAGATAACAGATATTAAATGATCATTGTTTGGATAGGATTCTGATAATGGCATATTATTGGCTATATGGTTCTTAGGTATTCAAGATTGTTTGGAATATAAGAAAGTATTACAATAAAAAGTTCTTTAGAAAGATAATTATTAAGATTAATGTCTTCAAAAGAGCTTATAGGGTGAGGAATTGAAGAGTATTTGTTGAGATGATAATACAGATTATGAAGACTTCAGTGTTAGTAAAACTGAATTGCTGTTAATGGTGGCTCAGAACAACGCCATAAGAACTAATTATATAAAGGCTAAGATAGATAAGACACAGGAGAATAGCAAACAGAATCTGCAGAGATAGAGATGAGACAATCAAACACATAATAAGCGAATGCAGCAAGTTTGCTCAGAAAGAGTGCCAAAATAAGCATGACCAAGTGGGAAGGGTGATCCACTGGGAACTGTGCAAATGACTAGGATTTGATCATATAAACCAATGATATATGCACAAACCAGAATCTGTCTTGGAGAATAAAAAAATAAATTTCTCTGGGACTTTGAGATTCATTGAATCACCTAATCCAGGTCAGAAAACCAGATCTACTTATTGTAAACATGGAGATGGAAATATGTTAGTGAATTTTTAAAAAGTGAAAAGCTGGATAACTATCTGGACCTCACCAGAGAACTGAAGAAATTATTGAACATGAAGGTGACAGTTGTACCAATCATTGTTGTATCCGCTTGGAACAATCCCGAAAAGCCTAGTGAAAAGGCTGGAGGAACTGGAAATCCGAGGAAGAATCGAGACCATCCAGACAATGGCACTACTGAAAACAG
>VCCN01005472.1:5123634-5139240 GCA_006491835.1 Architeuthis dux | reverse complement strand
CCAATTTTTATATCCTTTGCTTATTGTTATCAGCTGGTTATTATTATCTAAAAGACTCAAAAGTGATCACAATAAGTGGCTTTCTCTGCATTTGTGTTTGTAAAGCACTAACCCCCTTTTTCCAATGTAACACATTTTCTTTCACAACATTACCTTAACAATTATCCTTTTCCAAATCATCTACCATTTTATTGGCACCGACATTTAAAGAAATTTCTCCAATCAAGACTGAAATCTTTACAGCTCTTTTAATTATGCTGATGCCACAAATTGGCCATCTTCATTCCCTGCCCATCTGTTGTTGTTGGCTGCAATGACAGATCTCACTACACTGACAAAATTGCAACATCACAGATGTGGGCAGATAGGTGGAGGTAGTGCTGCTATTCTGTTGGTGATTGCATAATTAAGCAGAGAGGCCGCATGCATTTGGCACCAGAGAAATATCTGAATGGCATCTGTGATGGGCCAAGATAAGATTAACCCTGGCACCCCTAATTGCTGAGTGGTTTATAGCCAAGGTGCAATTCCATTGATGATGTTAACATCTCCTGATATCTGGCATTCTCATTGATATCCCATAATTCATTTTTTTTATACTCTGAATAATTATCATTGCATTGCTGAGCAGGCGCAGATCCAGGGGAGGCAGAAGGGGATCCAGGGGTACAGACTTCCCCCTGCTCAGGCAAAGCACAATTAAAAAATCTTTTTTAAATATCTAGATAAAGAGATTTTATATATAAAAAAGACAAATAATACCAAATAATCATAAATTAACATTGAAAACAAAAATTCATTATATCCATTGTCTTATTAGACAGATGCATTTTTCAAATATGTTGGACCTCACCCTGCTCAAAATCCTGGATCCGTTCCTGCTAGTAGATAACTTTCTGAGAAATTTTGCCACTTCTCTTCACAAAATTATGCTTAAAAAGGAAACATTTGGGGCCTGGAACTGTTCTTTTAGATTGTTAATTTAGGCTGAGTCTCAGTGGAATTCATTGTTTCTTTCATTTGTAAAAAAATGTGTTAGCTTACACAGACACTTATTTATCTGATATTTGTATTGGGTACATTGTACAATTCTTATATGTCCAGACATTTGTCTGTTTAGTCACTTTAGTTCAAGAACTTTAGCATAAATACTTTGGTCATCTTTAAAATTAATTTTAAAAAGCTGATTTTTGCAGGATAGTTGCAACATGACACCAGAAATACTATACTAAAAATCCCCATGAATCCCAATGGAGCTTCCTGAGAAATCCAACATGGCGTTCAAGATGGCCGCCTTATTTAAACAAAATATTGAAATAGTCATAAAATTGCAACAAAACCTGATATGAATATGGCTTTGCAGTCTATTTCTATGTATTACAGGTTGTAAATTGATTCAAACCCATCCTGATATGATATTTTTGCAGGATAGGGTCACAAATTCAACATGGCTCCTAAGATGCTGCCTTATCTGGGCAAAAAAAGCCATAACTTTGTGACCAGAACAGATAGAAAGTTGATTCCTCTGTTTCAATGGTTGGGCAATCAATTACATCCCATTATATTGGGGCTATAATTGTGATTAGTCTCCAAAAACAAATACGGCCATCAGTAGTAATTAGTCTCCAAAAACAAATAAGGCCATCAGTAGTAACCATATTTTTTAGAATTTAGACATGTCTGACCATTACAATGGCTACACATTGGTGAACAATGTAACCCAGCTTTTTGGCAACCACAAGATTTCAGACAACCTGTTTTGCAGCCACAAGCAATCAAATCCAGAACGCTGTCAGGAGCAACCCAATCTAATAAATACTTTGCTGAGATTTGATGAAGACTCAACTATCTTTGTAGCATTTATATATAATGGTTGGTCAAAAGTGACAGGACAGCATCCAAGATAATGCTTCTCAGAAAGCGCAGAGTAAATTGTGCTGGGATATGATAGGTCTAGTTTAATAAAAGGAAGGATAATTATTCAGCTTTTCTTCTCCCCTTACAACCGCCTGCATAAAACCTCTCTAGGATGGGTGGTGCTGTCACAAAGGAGGAATTTAGTTAACCAAATAAATAATTAGCAATTTTAATCCTGAAGTTTCGGGCTTTTTGTAATATTTGACAGGAATATCCCTATATAATCCTGTGAATTCTACATTTTTTAGTTCTGTTGAATTTTTCAAAACCATTGTTAAACTGATCTTGATGGTGTGTCACATGCTATACAGCCCGTAGTGTGAAATCTGTTATGACCAGTTAGTGTTGCCATATTGAAATCAGCATTATCTGTGTGAAACCACTTACTTTATAAGATGGTTCTGATCCATCCAAAAAAGAATTATTTTATCTTTGTATTTCTTTATCACTGTCAGATAATTACAAACTACTGAGTATATCTATGAGCTCACAAGATGCATACTTCCTATGGACATATGTGGCAATGGATATAAATTGGAGAAATGAATGATTTGGGTTGGCACACTGATATAATACTAATGTGCAATTGCTGTTATTTTCCAATCAGTGCTGGAGGGGGGGGGAGGCATCAGCTGATCTTTTGATAGCACCTTGCAATACACTCAGCAATGATTCTGGAACCATTGCTTCACTCTCACTGAGATCAGTAATATTTGGGTATTCTGATCAGTTATAAACTTTGGTTCTGATATCATCTCGAATAATAGAAGCAGCCATTTCAATAATGGAGGATTTATCATTATCTGATCAGATTCCCATTTTCAATGGAAAGTTTTGTGATTGGTATCACAAAAACTAAATACAAATTCTTTTCCTTGCTTTCCAGTTAAAATAAGATTGTTTCCAAAGTGGTCTTCTACTTCGTTTTTAAGATATTGAAAACCGTAATCCTGAAAGAGTGCAGAGAAGTGATTTATTGTGATGAATACTGACATTCTCTGTTATTTTCCAGATACTGACATAATTCTTCAAATGCTCTGGCTTTGTGTAAATCAATTTACCTGGCATTGTTAGACTTTGTGGCATTCAAACCCTTTTCATGGTTGGAATCTAGATAAAACAACTGGGCACATTTGTGATTTTCCTTCTTCTGCCACTAAATCATCAGCCACCAGGATTTTTTTATTTCCATGCCCCACTTATAATTTTGTTTGTCTGCTTTTTTATAACATTATGTTTTTTGAACAGAATAAGCAATCTTCTTTGGTGTTGAATGGAGGTGTAACTGATCGTAATGTGCTTCCCTTGGAGGTAGAGATTTTCTTGACTTCCAGGTATAATATTTCCTGCACTCTTCATGAACAAAGAAATGGATAACCTTACTCTCCAATACAACAGAATGCCCATCCTCACACTTATAAGAGTTGACAAACCTTCTAATTGATACCTGAGTTAATGAGGACACATCTTTACCACAGAGGATACATAGATCAGTTGACATTCTAGTTTTATCCCATGGGAAAAACTCTAGAATATGACAAGTTTATGATCAACGATATAGAAATTTCAACTAAAAATAGGTTAAAGAATAAACATGACAAAAATCAGTAATATGGACAACTTCTAGCAAGGTCAACAATATATTATGGGACAGGCTGAGGGTTTATGCTTTTACCACCTGAACCATTAATATGTGCTATCGCTGTATGAGATACAAGATTCAGCTATGGTAGCCTACACGTTGCCTGATCATTTATCTTACACCTTTCAGGTGACTTTAGCCCCGTCACCCTTGGCTTGGCTCCACCCGTGTTGTCACATCCTGCCAATTCATGCACGGTTCTCTTACAGAATTTGGGGTGCAGAAGACACCATTTGGAACATTACCGTAACAGAAAACAATGAGAGTTAATAATGCAAAACCCCATGCTGGGTTAAATTGCAATATACTTTAATTTGAATTGATATTTCCTGAAATTTACCCTATAAGCTAGGTTGCAGCAGTTACAATGCTCCAATTTATGGCGTGCACTATGGTCATCAAATGTCAATTTTTTGGTAAATATCTCAAAAAGCTCCACTGGGATTTTAGGGGATTTTTAGTATGTTATTCTATAAACCAATAGATATCATTGACGAAAAAATCAGCTTGTTAGGATTAATCTCAAAACTAACTATAGTATTTATGTTAAGATTCATGGACTACCAGATATGGCAGCCATCTTGGGAGCCATGGTCAATTTATCCTGCAAAAATATCACATCAGGGTGGGTTTTAATCAATTTTCCAACCTCTAAAACATATTCATAATGACTATTTCACTATTTTGGTTTCATATCAGGTTTGGTTCCAACTTTATAACTATTTCAATATTTTGTCTAAATAGGCAAGCCATCTTGAACGCCATGTTAGATTTCTTGAAAAGCTCCATTGGGATTCCTGGGGATTTTTAGTATAGTGTTTCTGGTGTCATATTGCAGCTACCCTGCAAAAATCAGCTTATTTAAATTAATTTTAATGTTTGAACCTAATGCTAGACTATTATTATTACTGTGATCATACAATATACAATCCTGAGTCCCCATGTAAATTGTTAAATTTGTGCCCCTTACAAAAGTAAATGGTTTAAACGATTCGTCCGATTGAGCCCCCAGAGCTCCGGCACCCCCAGAGTTCGACCTCACTCCCCTCCACTGTCTGTTCCCCTGCACTACCTCTGATAACATAGAATCCATATTTTTACAGACATTTAATTATTTATACAACCATTTATTCTTTACAATGCAATCCATGTTTGACATGTTTACAATAAAAACAGTTAATGACAGAACAGGATTTAGGGCAGTTTGGTTTCATGCCTTTTCTCATATCCGACCTGAAATAAGACAATCAATTATCAATTAGAGGCCTACCTTGAGGCTGAGATCATTGCTTATTTTCAAGGCAGGAAAATGATCCCCCATTAGGAGACTGGCACAACTCAATCTTCCCTATACTCACCCTCCCTTTGGCCTTGTCCCATACTAAGATAAGTTAAGTAAATATCAAGAGGTGTTAAGCAGAATCAGAAGACATTTTCTCATTTCTAAAACGCAGTAGGAAAAGACCAGACACAAGATGGAGGGACGAGATAGAAAATTTTGCCGGTAAGCCGTGGCAGAGATAAGAGCAAGATAGGTTGTCATGGAAGGAGTGGAAAAGTGGCCTTTGTCCAGCAGTGGACTTATAATGGTTGATGATGATGATGATATTTCATGCTCACTAATTCAACCATTCCAAGACTCCTGGGACATATATATCCTGAGGTTACAATAACTGCTGGGATATATATGTCCCATAAATCCCTTAGAAATCTACTGAGATATGTGTCATGAAAAATAAACACAAAAACAATATAAATGTCTAATGGGACAAATGTATCCCATCATGATTTTGGTTCTTCAAAATTATTGAAAATCTGTTGATTTATTAAAAGAAGTTTTCTTTAACCATTAAATAAACATTAAGTTTTTGGCATTTGTTATACCCTTTTAAAAATTCAAGCATTAAACACCTTAATAGGTTAGTCTTGAAAGGGTTAAAGAAATTAATTTGGATTAATTCAAGTCTGCTATAACAGTGCATTTAGTGGCATATCCTCAGTCTAAGTTGCACCCATGTCGGTGCTAGCCTGATGCCCAAAATGAACTGTCTTATAGGGCTAAAGGGCTCCATCTGCCCTGCTATTTACCCATAGCTAGAGGTAGAAGTGTATTCATGCCTCCCCCAAGGACATTAGTGTGATGTGAACGCATACTGTCTCAGTCTAAGTTTGAACTCAGTTTGTCGATTCCATTTTCTGTGCCATTAAGCACACCTCCAGTGGCACTGTTAAGAACAAATCAACACTGACTTATGAAACCAAAATGCTTTTTACATTTTCTGAAGATTTCCCCAAAAGAATGTTTGTGTATTTTTGTATATATGTTTTAAAAGAGTTATATTTATTATAAATCATTTGTCTTTGCTTATAGACTTGAATCCAATGATATACTTGTTTTTTATGGCTCTGTTTTTACTTCTCTTTTCTAGATGTAGAGAAATGTATTTTTGTAGAACTAATCAAGTAAATAGCAAAATAATTCTGTTTCACTTGCTTGAATTGAAGTTTTCCTTCTTTTAATGGTTGGCCATGATTATTTGAAAGCCTAACTCTGGACAGCTGTGGATGTCAAACTATTAAAGAATAACAGAATGTCTTTGATGCTGACATCTGTCAGTGGCACATGTGTTCTTATTTATTCCAAACTTGGCATTAGCTATAGGAGGGACTTTAATTGACACATGTGAAGATAGATATAGAGGAAGGAAGGTGTTGATCCTTGTCATGTTTTTAGTTCTGAACTTCTGGTTGAAAGCTGAAGGACTTTTTTCGGAAGATTAATTGGAGGTCTGAAAAATGAGATATCATGTACATTAAAAAACATGCAAGTGTTGTGAAACTATTTACTTACATAATGAACAGTTTGTAGAAATTTAAATATATCTGAATTTTTCCATGGGTATTAACTAGTGCTGGAATAAACTAAGCTTATTTCTAAAAAAAACAAAACCAAAAAAAACAAACATTTTGGTATAACTGAAAGTTTGTGTTTTCAACACAGAATCTCTATGCATCACTTATATATTCTGTATCACTCTCTCTCCATATATATATATATTACCAATATATATATATATATATATTGGTAAGGCAATACGTCTCTAGCCTAATTGAAAAAACATTTATTTTACACAACAAATATTTATTTTCAACATAATCTTCTTCCTTGTCAATGCACTTAATCCAGCACTTATTGATCCACCCACATATATGTATACATATATGCATATCTGGTTGAAAATGATGGACAAGGAACATCTTGTTAGTTTTCTATTAAGTTTTTCTTGTTTCTGCACAAAACGTAGTCTTGGATCCATAGAGTGTCCAAAAGTCTTATACCTTTTGACTAAACAACTGCCATTCAAGGTTGTTGAAAAATTCCACAAACCACACTATATTCGACTCAGCCACTGGTGTGTTGATGTGGTGTGGTGAGTGGTGGGCAAAGTAAATTCTTAGATGGGAGGAGCTTCAATTACAGAACACATTCAAAACTCGCTGGCCCTGGCCGAAGGAGATCCAATTGAGTGTTGATACATTTTTGATAACTAAGGCTTCCAGGATCATGTCTTTTTTTACAATTCATCCTGTACAATATGTGATGAGTGTTATCTACTCGTATGTGTATAGGGGCTTCCAAAGGCATATGTGTATTTATGTGTTGTCTTATGGCACTTTGGTGTTATAGGTGGTAAGTTAGGCATCTAGATAAGGTAGTTGTTGTATGTCCAATGTTGGCATTTAGGGATTGTTTTTGATAGGGGACACAGTCCCCCAAGGAGCAGGATTGAACTCATAAATGACGTTGGTCTGACTATTGGAAGATTTTTGTCGAGAGGGGTTGTTGCTAATAAGATTAGCAGTTTTTAATTTTTTATAGTAATTTATTAATTTTATCCTTTTTCCGGGTTCAACAGAGGAGGTGCATTGTTATATTATTCCTCTAAAAGAAGATTTGTCATGTTTGTAATTTTGGTGTATTTGGTTACACTAGAAATGGTTTATAAATTTTTTATTGTATTTGTTGTTTGTAGTGTTGTCATAGAGTTTCCTTAGAAACGATTTAATCTGGTTGTCAACAATATAGTTGGGAAAACTGTTATTTATTAGTGTTTGTTTAATGTTGGTAAGTTCTTTGCAGAATAACGTGTGGGAAGAGGAGAATAAATGTGCTCTGTTAATAAAATTCTTAATGACTGCTATTTTGTATCGGTGCGGACATTCACAGTTATCATTTAGATGGCAAGAATTGTTATATAGGGAGGTAGTAAAGGTATTGTTATTCTAGTCACCTAGAACATCTAGAAATGGGATTTTATTGGTGGAATTAAGCACAGAATTTTGTTCTAAGGCAAATTTAAAGTTTTCTATTTCTTTTAGGTTACTAGCTAGAATGAAAATGTCTAGGTATAATAAGACTTTGGACAACTATTACACTCTATGAATCCAAGCATATGTTCTCTTGTGCAGAAACATGAAAAACTTAATAAAAAACTGTTCCTTGTCTGTCGTTTTCAACCAGACAGGCATTAATGAAGGATTGCTGTCTAAGTATACAATATATATATATATATATATATATTGTGTATTTGGGCAGTAAATCCTTCATTAATGCAGGTTTGGTTAAATATGACAGACAAGGAAAACCTGTTCATTTTTTTGGTTAATTTTTCTTGTTTATGCCCAAGAGAACGTATGTTCGGATTCAAATTATATAAATAACGTCCAAACGATTTATCGGAATGAGTGCTTTCGACTGTGCATTCAGTCATTTTCAAGTTTGTGAAATCTTATTGTTTGCAAAATTTTAAATAGTGTCAAAATTAATAGCGTTGGTTAGTTGGTGTGCAAGGCAAGTGATGGGTGAATGCAATATTTGTTAGAAGGGGGTTTCAGATGTTAGTTGTGGAACACATTTAAAACTCCCTGGCCGTGACCAAAAGAGATTTTGTTAAGGGTTGGATTTTTTAATTTTATTAGAAGCGCTTCCATTATGGCAAGTCTTTTTTTTACAGTGGATGTGTTTTATAATGCGTGTGTTGTTAACTAGAATTTGGCATATGGGAATTTGAAAGGGTGTGTGTTTGTTTAAATGGGTGTGAATAGCACTTAGATCAGAGAGGTGGTAAATGAGATGGCAGGATAGAGTAGTAGTCTGGCCAATGTAACAAATCGATTGTGGATGGGAGACACAGTCTCCTAAAGGTCAAGTGAATTTGTATATGACATTAGTTTGGGTTATAGGTGAGTTTTTTGTAGGGAGGGTTTGTTAATCATGACAAGGTTTGCGGTTTTCTGTTTGTTATAATAGATAATTAATTGTATATGATTCTCTGGCTCGACGGCAGAAGTGTATTGACGTGTTATACGTTTTAATGTAGACTCGTCTTGCTTGTAGTTTTGGTGCATCTGGTTACAGTAAAATAAGGTGATGGTTTTGTTTTTATTGTTGTTGTTGTTATCTGTGTTATTATGGAATTTATTCAATGCTAATTTGATTTGGTTGTCAACAATGTAGTTTGGGAAGGCATTGTTTATAAGTGTTTGCTTGATTGTAGAGAGTTCTTTAAGGAATATTGTGCGGGAAGAAGAGATTAATTGTGCACGCTGGATAAAGTTCTTAATAACAGCGATTTTATACCGGTGGGGGCATTTGCTTTTGTAGATGAGATGACACAAAAGCAAAAGTGTATAGTTATAGAGGCAGTGCACACTCTCTCTTCTACACCATGTCTTCTGTACCACCAATCCTCATCTGATGACTCAGCCTAACATACCATCATCATCATTTTTTAGGTCTGAGAATGCTCAAAAATCTTTCCCATATAAATTAATGGTCATTGCTTCTTCACTTTACACCATTTCGGCTCACAGAAGGTTTTTATAGGAATACTCTGCTTTCAGATAACAGGGGAAACCTGTACTCATTGTTGGTATATTGGCCTTATTTCTCTATATATAATGCTATAAACATGAAGCTGAAGTAGTTGTACTTCAGCTTCATGTTTAGGGAACAATATCAAGATTACACATCATAGTAAAGATGCTGTGTGAATCATCTCATTGCTCAAAACATTCTATTTTGAAATATTCCATGATTGGTTATAATTTCTTCTGGATATTTATTTCAATTTTGATATTCAACATAGAAAAATAAGCCTTGAACAAGTATAACAGTAGGTTGTCCAAAAAATAAATATACAGCTTCCGGGTGTGACATAAGCCTATAAAATTCTTGTACAGTTTGGGGGCTGAATTATATATGGAGGTGAAATTCTTCTTTTTTTTTCTTTCAGCTTTTAAATTCTGGGATAAAATTAACCATGTATAAATATCATTGCTATTAGCTTAGAGAAATACATATCAGTGTGTGCATGTGACATAGGGAAGCAAATATAAATATATATATGCATATGCATATATACATGTATCTGTGTGTGTATATACAGTGGCAAGCAAAAGTATTTGACCCACTTGGAACCTTTCCTATTTTGTTGCATTACAACCTGTAATCTAAATGAATTTCTTTTTTAATTATGCTATGGACCTACACAAAATAATCCAAATTGATGAGGTGAAATCTTTGAAAAACCTTGTTTTAAAGATTTTTAAAGACTAAAAGAACTGAAAAGTGGTGAGGGCATAAGTATTTGACCTCTTTGCTATAAAGTAATTGACCTCTTTGCTATAAAGTATTTGACCTCTTTGCTATAAAGTATTTGACCTCTTTGCTATAAAAGCCCCGAAATAAGATCAGATGCAACAAATAATCTTCCCAAGTCATATAATTAGTTAAATAAAGGCCACCTTGTACAAACAAAGGAATGTTGCATATGTACGTTGGTGATCTAACAACTAGTGAATGTTTGCACAACTTTTTGTGTATGCACAGATGACTTTTTCATATAATAGATAAAATATTTAACCTACCAGAGACAACTCATCTCAGCAAGTTGTCAATCCAAGTACCATGGAGAAAACGAGAAAACCTCTCACAGGAGTTACAACATTAAAATCATGTCTGTTGGCTTTGCTTTAGTCCCTACGACGACGACGACGACGACGACGATGACGACGACGACGACGACGACAACGACAACGACAACAACGACAACAACAACAACAACAGGCATTTCTCACTCCCAGTGGAAGCTCACCTTGCTCCTATCCCACAGATGTCAGGTGACATTGTGGCTTTTGACTAAGGGTAATGTTATACTTGCCACACTTGGCCTGCGGGTTGGTGAGGGACTTCTGTCAGAGACCCTCGCTAAGACTGTTTGCCTTCCAAAGCTCGAGAGTCTGCCACACTATTTTCCTAGATGGATTCATTCTTCTCCCAAGGGCATTAGTGCGAAGTGAACGGAAACAGCCTTGGCTGGAGTTGGAACTCTGTTTGCCAATTCCATTGTCTGTGCCATTAATGTGACTTGCACCTCCTCTTGGTCCAAGAAATGCATAAAAATCCTTTATGCTTGTTTTTTCTAGCAATGACAGGAGTGTAGTATCTGTTTGTTAATTTCTGTTTTTTACTGCAGTGAAAGACTGGGAATGTGAGCACACTGGTAAAACATTAAAAAAATATGCACTCACTCCTCTGTGCTTGATGTTCCTTTCTCTCCCCTTCACCCTCATCTGCACTTTCGTTAAATGTTCAAACAGATAAACACATATTGAGAGTTAGATGAAATATTACTGTGTACTCTCTCTCTCTGGGAAAAGTATTGTGTTGAGTAGATGTATGGAAAGTGACAGACGGAGACATCTTAGAGTTCCTTAAAACCCTCTTTGATATTCATAATACTGACAAGTCTTTTTGTTCAGAGATGCCAGGCCTGCTGTAACCATGCTCACATTACATTGCCAGACAAAGAAAGAATCTTTCTAGCTTTTTTGAATGGTTCTGAGATTCCTATCAATACCATTCTCTTCTTGGTTCCTGACAATTTCCACCGGGAGACAAGCAAGTCGAGATAGGGGCTGCATTACAAACTGTTGGTGAAGTGTCTCTTTTATATGATCTTTATTGCTTTTGGGAGCGTTTCTTTCATTCTTGACCTTTTTTTCTTCTTCTTTTACTTGTTTACTTCTTTCCTTTCTCTCTCTCTCTATTGTATCTCTGCAAAGAGTTTTAAAGGCATTCGCATGTCCTCAATACAGGCAAACTTTGTATGGCTGAGTTTTGACTTGCAAAGCACGGATAAAGATACGTGTTTGAAATAACATCTTTGAATTTTTCCTTTTGGTTTCACTGTTTTTCTCTCTATTTTCTCTGAACGCTGCAATTCAAACCTTAGGTGGCAAATAAGGGTGGAATTCTATCAGCAACTTCAGATCAGCCTGGCCTACTCTTCTACATCAGTGAGTAAGGGCATTGTTATCAAACCCTTTTCCTCTTTAGGAGATTTGGAGGATAAGAAATGTAAATAACCCATGATTGAAAGTAAATGAAAAAATAAGACCTTTTATTAATTAATAGATAAGGAGATTTCTTCAGTAAACTAAACAACAGAAAATTGTACTACTTTGTAAGTAATTATGCTTATTACTACAAGTGAGAGAAAAAATAATTACTTACAAAGAATTAAAAGTGAGTGGAGGTGTAGGTGGCCTAACGGTTAGGAGCATGAATCGGCAATCCGAGTTCAAACACCAGCTGAGTCAGTTTGTGTTCACTTCACATTAATTCCCTTGGGAAAGGCATCAATCCATCTCTTCTTCCTCCAGCTATGGGTAAATAGCAGGGCTGACTGGGCTCTTCAGCCTTGATAGGCAAACAGTCTAGGAGATGGACAACTCTGAATTAACACCAGGAAAATCCAACCCCTCATCCAACATTGTGAGAGGCTGGCAACTGATAGAGTAAGGAATATATGGTTTAAGGAGGGATCTGATGAAGCTTCGACTGGGGATTATGATAAATTGCTCAAGTAAACTAAAGGAGGATAAAAACAGACAAACAGAATAACGCGACAAGTGGAAGATTAAAAAAAACAAAGAAAATGAGTGAGTAAATATTTAGTTTAGTAAGGAGTAGCTTTTACTTACATACATCATATAGCATACCTATATTATTTTGAGATACCCCATACTGCACACTTATTTATAATGGAACAAATGGTAGCTTGCTTGGTAGCCAAGATAGTTGTGTATTTACCCCCAGTGCCAGAGGTTGAGGTAAAAACAAGGATTTTGAATGCTGATTTTTAAAGCAAGCAGACCCTCCCCATTTGGAAGATGGGCATAACACAATCAACCAAAGCATTGTAGTAAAAACAGCAAACAAGGATCCAAGTTGAAATAATTTCTTGAATAAGGGCAATAGTACATCTCAGAACTTCAAACAATAAGGAAGTTAGGCATTGTTTTATGCAAGCATCCAATTTTGCCTTCTCCCCAAACGTTTTAAGGGACTTGAGCTGTAATGTTAGTGATTCCATGCCTCAATGAAAGAATCAAACATATATCAGTATTAAATAACACGTTTTCATGTTTACTCACTCTTTGTTTCCTGTATCGAATGATACAATGTATGATTCTCAGCACATTTATCACATAGACTGGCTGTAGTGTTAAGAGATTCCTTACTGGAATTTAAGAATCAAATACCACCACCATCACCATTGGACTCAGAGCAGTGACGGGTCAACAACCGTGTTCCACTCCTCACCCACGTCTGAGGGTGAGAGTGTGAGGATAGAAACCAGTATGGCCTGATTTGAACTGCTATTATCACCCTACTGGTGACTCTTTCAATAAAGCAACTAGGAACAGAATTTAAGCAACTCACTAGATTTTCAGAAAAACAGAACTCAATACCCCGATTGATCCGTGAACCAGCCCTGCATCGAAGCTACATGGGAGAGCCTTTCTCCTGTATGGACCAACTGTTTTGTTTCCCTTCACAGACTTTTCTCTCCCGTACACGTGCAACCCTGGAACAAGATGTCTTATAATCAAAGAAATGTTGATTGCATATTGACATGTCTCTTTTCGGTATAATACTACAAAAGTAATGGAATTCTTCTGGGAATAGAATAAAAAAGAAAAATTGACCTAAAGGTGAAAGGGAGGTAACTTTGATCAGTAGTTATTTCCCTTGCTAATAATATTCAAATTTTCTCATATGAATTTAAGATTTAATTATTATAACTTGCTCTTGTTCAGTCAAAACCAAAGTTCCAATATATAAACTAAGGGCTTCTTGCATAAAGTGTAAACACTGGACATTGCCATAACAGAAGAGGTTGAAAAAACTTGACACTGGTGGATATGTGAGAAGTTTATTTCAATTATACAACATTGGCTCTTTAACAATTCATGACATAAAGAAATATAAAAGAAATTACTCCAGTTCTTTACTGAGAATGAATCTAAGAAACAGAGACAAAAGAATTCACAACTAGATAAAACGGTCTCAGTTAAAGGGGATGTTTTGAACCTTGACTTCCAGGCATAAACCATATTTACTGGCCTATAAGAGACATTGTTTACAAGTGTATTTGATCTCCTTTCTAACCAATCAGGAAACTTGATGTTTTTGTGGTGGTAGGGAGGAAATTAGGGTTTTGAAAAAAGTGGGAGGAGAAATAGAAAGGTGGTGGGAAGTATAATTATCAGATCATTGACCAGATTAGATTTAGAAACTAGAATCACAAGTAATCCAAGCTAGTCAAGAATTCTTTTAAAAAATACTAGTAAAAAATTAACAATAATTCACAATGCTTTCTGTAAGAACTTCAAATACTATTACTCCAGTTCTTTATTGAGAATGAATCGAAGAAGCAGATATGAATAAAGGTAACAATAAAAACAAAAACGAAGTTCAGATTTTGCAAAATTGATCTCAGTGAAAGTGAAAGTGAAGGTTTCAAAGCTCAACTTCCAAGCATTCAACTCTGCATAGTTGCTAATTCTAGCTCTCCATTTTAGAAGCAGAAGTGATTAACTTTGTAATTCCACGTGTGAAATTCTTCTTCTTCTTCTCCCCCTCCTTTATTGCTTGGTTTATTAGAAACCATCTTCCAAAACTGTTAACATAGGTTTCTTTCAGTTTTCAAGTTTGTCTGTCTGTCTGTCTGTCTGTCTGTATGTATGTATCACGCGTACAAGCCGCACCAATGAAGCTAGAAGGCTGAAGATTTCAACATTTTCTCCATATTATGTCTAGTTTTTTGAAAACACAATAAGTTTTTAGTGGAGGGGTTCAATTTGCAATGTAAGTTCATGCTAAATTGATCACTAGTTTGTGTTCGATTGTTTTTGGAAAATCCAGACTTTTTTAGTGATCACTGCCCAACAAAATGCTAGAGAAGTAACTTATTTATTGATAATCCCTTTTCCAATTTTTTAATTGATCAACCACAGCATGTGCCAAAAGATGTTGGTCAAGTGTCAGTTTCTATTGAGTGTTTCTTCTTTTCTTTCTTCTTTTTCTTTATTATTTTTTTTATTCATTCTCTCTTCAGTCATTACCTCAAATCTGAATCTAATGGATCTTTTGTATCTCTATACTTTCAAACACAGAGCATACAATTATATCACTGTCTACAATTGATATTCTATTCACAACCAGCATTCTGAAAGTCTGCAATGGCAATTTCTGCTGATAGAATATCTTTGTCTCTCAAGACATTCTAAATGACAAAATGTGTGATTGGTTACACGATATGACAGACACCTTTTTATGCTTTCTCAGGAATATTTTTTCTTTATTTATAGTTTTTTCTTTCATTTATTTTGGAAAAAGTATAAAAACCAATTTCTGATATCCTCAAGATATTCAATGACACAAGTATTCAAATCTAATCTAAATTTTGTAAAAGCAAATAATATCTTGTATTTTATAATAGCAAAAGTTTTTTAAGAAAATAAATGATTGTTAAGATCATGATGACTGGTGACAGACATTTGCACACGTCTCTTGAAATCACTCCAGATAAAGAACCTCATTCTCTATCAATTTTTGCTTTCTTTCAGGAAGCCATTTTGCACTAAAGCTCACTAAAACTTTTGGGTAGCACCATACACACATAGACACACACAAT